>JAOTAV010066225.1:0-39452 GCA_026546445.1 Cyclargus thomasi | reverse complement strand
ACCTTAAGCGGTCACTTGTTAGCTAAAATTAGCTAACAAGTGACCGCTTAAGGTGCTGTAAAAAAAATTTACCATTCTTAAAATTTACGTAGTCGGTATTAAGTGTAGTTGGTATTGAGTATCGATAAATACATTAGCTTCAAACTCTGGGTAAAGCTGACAAATGGCGCGCACAGAACAAACACACAGAAATAGATGTTATTTTAATAATGTCGGAGCTCCATATTCAAACCCTTGCTTTGAGTGAATCAACTATAAAATATTTAAATGAATATAAAGTATGAGCCGTTAAGTGTCATCCAACTTAAATCGTAATAAATTTATTTTCAGAACTATTTAGGCAAAAAATAATAAAAAAATAGAGTTTGGACTTTACGAAGTAGGTATTAATCGGTAGAGTGTAATCGACGCTTAACATACAAAGATTTTGTAAATTGTGAAGTACTGTTGACAGATAAGTGAGGAAGCTTAATTTTACGGGCGGAGATGTTTTTATGACGAAATGTTTATTAAATTGGATCAATTTGATTTGCCGTGACTTTTAAATTGCTATCGTATACTAATAACGAAATTATTTGTCGATCAATAACGCCGAAAATACTAAACTGAATTTAATAAAAATATTATTAGTTACAACTGATAGGATATTTATAAGCTGATTAAGATTTTATGAACACATTCAAACGAAAAATATTAATTATTTCCACGCGGGCAAAGTCGGTATACCTAAATGCTACAACTATTTTTATGCTAAACCTTGATTTATTGAAGGTTGCTATCATAAAAATACCAAAATGCAAGACATTATATTTAAACAGTGTTAATGCTAGTTCTCGCTGGCCCTGCCAAATTGAATCTGTGCCAATTGCTTTTGAAAAATGTTAATTTTATACCCGTTTAGACTGCTAAACGGCGCTTAATATGCATAGAGTTAAATATGTGTATATAATACTGACACGATTGCTTATGGCTCGAGCATAGTAGTAGAGTGGCGTGTAAAGGTGATCGCACACTTGTCAGCACGTACGCGCCGCATTACGTACATTCATTTTATGAAATGAAAACATATGTCTGGTTTACACGTATTAAGAAGATAAGTAGGTAACTAAATTTTAACTTAATTTTAAGTCATTTGACTTGCCACTTGCTACTAAACTTTGTGTTTACATGAAGTTAAATGGCTTAAAATTAAGTTAAAATTTAGTTACCGACTTATCTACTTAATACGTGTAACCAGACATTAAGTGGATTAAGCAGACAACTAACATTTTGCAACTTTCGTGTATACAGTATAGTAATTTTTTACCATAAAATTTTTAAAAGTCTTGTAACTATTTTATCATCTAGCTAGTGTACCTAGCTACACATAATACCCATATTTTAATTTCAAATGATTTTTCGGGTCCAAAAGCGTCCATTAACGCAAAAATCCTGGGTAATAATAATGTTTTTAAAATGGTAGTTATCTGCTTCTTCTACTTATGTCTTCAAATATGTTGCGGTACAGCAACCAACTCTAAAATGTGTTTGGTACGGTGCTGACAAATGCGATCACGGTCATGCGTCACCCTTAAAGGGTTCATTATTTTACCGAGCAGAAAAGACAGTTTGTCAGTTGTTCTACTGCAGAAATTATAGTTTCACACTGACAGATCGGTACAAAAAGTCTGTCAGTATATCCCTAAAATCTTACGAAACCCAGAAAATAGTCTTGACACTGACATTTAACTTAAATAAAATATTTTACATAAAATCTAGAAAATCTAAGACACTTCCTTAAGCATAATAACTATTTAATAGAATCAGGCTTTACTTTTTTTTCAAGTTTAGTAAATTAAGATTTTTAGCAATATTCCGCGAAAATTAACATCAACCTGCAAGTAAAAATGCGGGTTGAGAACCTCGACGCGCGTTTCGTCCAAACACAGGGGCATCCTCAGGATGTGGACTCTACGAAAAACGTCCGTTAATTTACTAAACTTGAAGCATAATACCTACTTACTTTAAGTAAATATATTTAATACTATATTTTTTGCGCAGAATGATAATTTTATTGTACCGTCACGGGCAGTAACACAGATAATAAAATATATATCCTAATTTAACGGAATTATAAGCAAGGTTTCTGTATATCAGCAATATTGTACAAAAACCTTACCTAAATTGAGAATATTGTGTTTTTTTTATAACGCAAAAGTAAGTCAGTTTAAAACAAAGTAATAGTTAATGTGTATATTATATATACTAAATAATATTACTACACATTATATTTAATAAAATTATATATAATAAAACAGTAAACTTGGCGTGTCTGTACAGTTAATATTTTCACAAACTAATTAATGTGTGGCTTAAGAACAGTAATAGAACACACATTGACAAAAAAAAGTTGTCTGTTTGGCTGTTTGTACGCGCTCATCTCCGGAACTACTGAACGGATTCGAATATTTTTTTTTATTTAATAGCTATTAAGTCTAGGCAACACATAGGATACTTTTTATCTCCGGAAAATCTACAGTTCCCGTGATTTACAACTTTTTGTGCAACGAAGTTGCGGGCATTAACTTATCTATAATAATCCCGTTTCCATACATATCCAGACTCCATCTAAATCAGACAACAGAGAGAGATTTAAACATTATTAATCTTAGACGCTTGGGTATTTAATTATTTTAGTATAATAATTCCCATACAGTTAATGCTAATAAGGATTAGGGGTTATTGTTTGAACTGCTTATAACTTTTTTATGAATCCTTATTATAAATACAAAGATCTTATTATTAGTTACTAATACCTTTTAAAAGTACTTATAATTACTTTAACGAATTCTTTTACAAAGCTTTAAAGCTGAGAAGTGTTCTATCCTGTACTCAACGTATTATAAAACTGTCTCGACCTTTTTCTAATCCTTGTAATATGATTTATAGATCTTGGAAACTATAACTAAACTCTGAAACTCATAATCCAAGACTTCGAAAATATTTTCTTGACGTATCGTATACACACCTTAAAGTATTCACTTTTTTACTCCCTGCATAATAAATCTGACAGATCATTATTCCACGTGAACGTTAGAAAAACAAAGGGTAGCTTTATCAGTTGTTAGTTGTTACAGTTAAATTTAATTTGAAACAGAATCTATTTAAATACAAGTCTCTTTATAGTAAAACAATCATGCGAAAACCGTACATTTTCCGCACTCAGATTATAGGATACTTGTTATTCTGATTATAGTTAATGTTTCAGCCTTTAGGGGGGGGGTCACAATGCAATATTTGAATTTAGCGCTAAAAAATCCACCATTTTGTTTTATTTTTATATTTTGGTATATCTAGTGTCACTCTCACAATCAATACGAATCTAATAGTAGGGGAGCCCAAGAGGGGAATTTTGGAATTACTCGATCGCATCAGTTTCAGCTAGTTTAGGCTTTCTACGTGTATATGGTTATTATAGTATAATAAACAGATTTCTAATTTAGGCTGCAGCGTACCAAACAATTATATATACAGACATACATACTCTCGAAAAATTTAACCCTCTTTAAAAACTGCTCTTACAGCGCCATGGACTCGATCTTTTTTACCCCGCTTTAAAGTATAGTGCACGGTTGGCAAACATTTGGCACGCGTGGCATCAGTGCCACGTGACCTAAAATAGATGAACCTTTGCTAGTATAGTAGTAGCAAAAACGCGTAGTGTTTGTGATTGTAGTTCGACAATGTGTTTGTGAAGTGACTAAAGTTTTCTACTATACTCGTATTGACACGTTGATACGAAAAGGTTCGCCATCCCTGGTATAGTGTAACCATCCCAGCGATGTAGCTTTCGCCATAACTTCCTTCCACCTCCGTTTTAGGTGTTGACAACAAAACTAGTCTAGTTTACCATAGAGAAAGATAATTACTTGTCATTCCAAGTGTTAAATGTAATATACATTCACAATGTTGTATTACTTTACATACTTATCTAGATAATAAGCAACTTTGGCGTAAAAATACCTTACCCATGTCTCTTTCACCGTGCAAGCTAAGCATGGCAACCGTTAAAGGGTTTCTTTCTACAGAATACATAAGGTAAACTTAGCTGGTATAAGTCATTCCAAATATTGCATTACTTTTTCTATTCTTCCGTATTGCGATGGTCGTGCTCAGTCTGTCGCATCGCTCACGTACAACCAGACAGCCTCGAAAAACTATTAGTGTCGAATATAGTTAAAGGCAAGCGACCCAGGGGTCGATCACCAATTCGATGGTGTGACCAAATTACGGCACTCACTGGTCTTAAATTAGCCCTCAGAAAAGCAGAAGACCGAACAAAATGGAAAAAAAGTAACAACTGGTGTAGAGTCAAACTCTCTCAGGCGCGACCTTCAGTCATGAAGAAAAGGAACAAGGAAGCTCAGCCTGTTGTTTTAATAAAATATGTTTTGCAAAAAGTTCCAAGAGTAAAGAAATAATTGCTTTATAACAGTAGAATAGATTAGAGAAAAAACACCTAAATTGACAGATAATTTATCCAATAAATATTCAAACAACTACACACTAAACATAATTTTGTTATTCCCTAATTTAGTATTCCGAAAACGATTTCCCATTACGAAAGCCATCGACGTCCAATAATAGAAACACAAACAAATTAGACGTTGAGGCAATAATTTCATTACCAATTAGGAAGCGAGGAATTCGGAATGTTTCCGTTAAATTAAAAGAGAGAGAGAAGAGCTTTATTTAACCGAGGGTTTCTGCGAGGTATTGCTAAGCTTTTTATAATGTTTCATAATGAAAACGTATAAATTCAATGGTATTACAGAGAAATACTGGAAAATACAAGGGTATTAGAGAAAAATATCTGAACCTTTGAGATGTTTTTCCAACCATTGTTACTACAGTCCCTAGAGACGCGGCGCTCTCAGAAATAATTATTTTGGCGGCCATATTGGAAACCATCACTGGAATTGTCTAGAACTCGTATCTTAAGATGTTTGTACGCGTAATATGTGTATTGTTTTGTATGTTTTAGGGTATAGATTTAGTTTGAATATATTATTATAATGTTTTAGATTCTTTGGTGTTTGAATCAAAAGCGTCCATAGATAAAAAAAAAAAGAAAGCTATGTTTATTGAAAGAATTGAATAAAAATTTACAATTTGATGGCTCAATTGTTTTTTTATCTAAAGAATTCGACACGATGTGCTGTGTAAGTCATTCGACTACATTGGAACTATCTTTCCTCGTCCATTTCAATATCTTTACTTTACTGTCAACTGATAGAGATGCAATAAACATGTGACTTATGAGTTAAAGCATACGGTTAAGTTATGCCTTTTCAAAGTACCTAGCCGGCAATATCTATAAATTTATTATCAACGAAGATTCACTTAGGGAATTGCAAATTTATGTGCTTGTTATTTAATTATAATTAATGTACGGTCATAACATTTGAACCTTTATCGCTAATGGTTAAATCATGTTTGTCTATCGATTTTCTATTTATAAAATTGTATTTAATGTGATTTAAAAAGTGCGTGGCCCTTTTGATGTGCTACGATTGTTATTTGTGTAATGAGGTTTATTTATTATTAGTATAATATTCATACTATAGAAAATCCTCAGCATTCCTATCGTTTCATACATTGGTATCTAGGCATTGGCTTATCTAAGATGGTAATGAATAGTAAAGCTGCCAGAAATCGAACAGTTTTCCTACTTTCGAAATATAGTCAATTTAAAATCCAAGATGGCGTCGTAAGTGAATTTGACATTTCCAAATTGCTTTACAAATGATCGATAGGCGGGAATGCCATGTACAAGGGTACCGACTGCATGTGGCAATTTGCCGAGGATAGATGGAGACGTCAGCTGGACAAAAAGCTCCGATCGATCAGCGCGCGCGCAACTTACAAAAGCTTTAAAAAGCTAAGAGAACTTCGGGCTTTTTCAACGATCTATTAATTTTGTGTGCTTCGATAAGGAAATTTTTAATGATTTTAATGCTTAAATTATGATTTTATTTTATTTATTTTAGAAGGTTATTTATTGCAAACGTTAAAAATTAAAATTCACTTTCAACTTAACGTGAAACCATCGTAAACTCTTAAACTTTAAGTCTGTCCCTACGAAAATAACCTGCATGTATATATTTCTGCTAACTACAATAATCTTATAGATAAAGTCCATCAAAATAGTTTTAGCGATTTAAACACACATTCGCATTTATAATTTCAGTGTGTATTCTATTAAACTCAGGAAACTCGTATTTGTAAAGATTTTTCAACTCGACTCATTGGTTTTCCGGTAAAACAACGGGAAAGTTTCCCAGTTAAAACAACGTACAAATAACAAGGGGAGAAGTTTTACTGGGCGTCTTGTCTGTTGTGAGTTTAACGATATACTGGTTTGACGTCATGTTAAGGGCATTATCAAGCTGATCCTAAGATTCTGTGTTTGATTTTTGTGTAGCATTAAAGTTATTGAGAGCTGGGCTTATTTCTAGATTTTTTTTTATTTTTTGCAGTTTTGAAACCGTATAAGTTTTTAAAGTGCATGGACACGATTGCCTATATTTTTTTTCGAGTGAAGCTCTAAATTGTGCGAAGATATGAATTTAGATCTTTTTTTGATATGTCACCTTTTTTTAATCGAATATTGTAGGGACATGGTAAAGTTACTGCTTGACAAATATACTGTGCTAATGTATATTTACACAAATAACATTTACACACATTACATTTTTTGTGATCAAAACCGTTATGAAAGGTGCAAAATCAGTAAACAGTTGGGCTTCGAGGTCGCAACCCGCGGCTGTGTTAATAGACTTTTATAAATAGCCGTAGGAACGATTAGTAGTGACTACGATAATCACTACAGCGTCAACTAGTGGTAACCCTGTGACCACTACAGCGTCAGCTAGTGGTAACCTTGTGACCACTACAGCGACAGCTAGTGGTAACCCTGCGACCTCTACAGCGACTGCTAAAGGTAACCTTATGACCACTACAGCGACGGCGAGTGGTAATCCTGCGACCACTACAGCGACTGCTAATTGTAATCCTGCGACCACTACGAGTATAGCGAGAGCTAGTGTTCGCTCTATGACCTCTAAAAAAAGGCGTAACGTATGCTTATGTCTTTTCCATACATTTTGTTTGGCGATTCTAAGAAGAATCGAAAACGTTTAGAAGTAGGTTTTACTTGATATACCTATCATTGCAGCTACAATTAATGGCAGAGAAAGACAGAGCAAACTCGATTTTTAATTTTTATTTTTACTGTCTGTTGAGACAGCCTGGGTGGCCTGACGATTCATTTTCCTTATTTGGATTTGGATATTTTGGCTATATATAATGATATAAAGCCAAAATATACGAACTAATAAAATCACATCAAAATTCTCCTATAGCATAAGTTAAACCTAGTTTGAGGGACTGTAATGCTTACAAGTTCTAATTTCAGATATAAGCATTACTTATAAGTTCTAATTTCAGATATAAGCATTACTTATAAGTTCTAATTTCACATACCTCTCGTTCAGATTTCTTGTACCTTATAGGGCACCCTACCTATTAAGCAAGTCCGCATTTTCTTGCCGTCGACGCAAACCTCATAAAATCGAGATAAAATCACTCTGCTGTAATTCTCCTGTCTGGTGTCTGACATATTACATACGCTAGACAAGCTCAAGCCCAGGTCTGGTCAGCAGGGGGTCAGCCCATCTGCCAGTGACGTCACACGTCAGCTCAGTTTGACGCCGACATCGAGTGATGGATGGAATGGTTATTCCAAATTTAAAGTCAAAAGGTTAACCGTCGAGTTTTTTAAGGACACCTCTAGCCGCCTTTAGGTTTTGAGTTGACTTTAAGGTTTAAACATGATACGAATTACTTTAATATATTGTGTAGTTCCTTTAAAAGGTAGTTTATCGACACAGTGTTATTTTCACTTTTTGGTAGATACTAGATAGGTTACAAATTATCTGATAATAATGAAAGTTATGCTTGTTAATTTTTGGGAAAGCGGATAAAGTAGAAAGAGCAATAAAGACTAAAATGCAAAAATGTGTCGGCACAAAATTTCGGCCGGCGCGCTCAATAATCCTCCATTAACAAGTTTTATGTTAATAAACTGGAACATTTAAAATTTAAATTGTAATACATTATACTTCGTAATACATAGGACTAGTTTTTTTTATCATGCAAAGTACAACGAACCTTTAATAAATTCGCAGCACCAGCTTTCCCGTTGCTCGTTTTAAGCTTTTAGTGTCTAATAGACACTCTCGACAAAATTGCTTTGGACGCTCTCCTATTGTGAGGGAAAAATGCTTACACCTGAAACTACCTTTGTCGAGCTGCAGAATCCCATTACGTGAGAGAATACCTTGTAGACTGTAGTGAGGAATGTGACGTTTCTAATTTTTGTGAGCCTGGATTGTAATCCCTCCTGCGTAGGTTCGAAATTCAAAAGCCTAAGTTTCATTTTAACATTCTGAAAACATGCTCCATAAAGTTGTCCAACAAAGATGATTTAGAGGTCGATTTTATATATGTGATATGGGAATAACAATACTACACAGTAATTTTATGTTTCACATGACTTTTTAATCAACGGCGTAAGGATCGAATAAGTTCCGGGCTAAAAAGTACCCTGCAGTACTCTATCTTTCGTTCCGGCTTTTCATATAAAAAGCTAGTGTCATAACATATAATATATCACTTTAATTGAATATTTCTTTTAACCCTCCGTGATCTCACGGTCATTTCGACCGTGGTGTCGCAGCGTGGTGTGGCACGCGACCACTTTTATTCGCTGGTGTTTATTTAACCCATCATTGGCTAGGGTTGGTTGTGGTTAATTAAACGAGAAGAGGGCGAAAGACAATATTTGCAGAACAAACTCTGAAGTAGACTGCTGAATTCGATAATATAGGTGGTAAAACATCATTTAATAAAATAATTAATGGAAACTACTAATTGAGAATTATCTAGATCACATCAAATTTAAAACAGAAATTAGTAAAAGAATTACTAAAATCAACCATAATCAAAAAGTATAGTCTTGTTCAAAATTTTTAGGTACATTTTTAATTTTTTTAGTTTTCTGCATTGCTATGATAAAATTCGTAGACACAAGCTTACCTTACCTGCTATAAATACAATGGAACTAAACGAAATAATAGAGAAAAAATTTTTGCAAATCACAATCGACACCCCTACCCGTCAGGGTTGACAGTAGCGGTAATTGAATGGGATGTGGCACGCGGCTCGTGATTTAGTGTAAACTATTGTCTACGCCATCCTTATTTATTTAGATTATTATTGTGGTAATACCGAGGCGCGGTATAGTGTGAAAAATTGAGAGGGTAGTTATGAATTTGTGTTGGTAGCTCTTGGTTCCTTGATTTACAAAACGCGACGATACGATGTAGAGTAAACGAGGGAACCAAATGAATTAAGGAACAAATGAATGTCATACATACGATGTCGAGTAAAAAATGATCTGTTACTAGATGACACTGAGATTCGTAATTTCCTAAATTTTTCATCAGTAAATTTTCCCATACTTTTATTTGTATTTGCGGACTAAAATACTTAAATCTTCTTAGTTCCCGAGTTAGAACTACATTTAGATTGAAATTCATTCATTTAATTAGTTTTTAGGTTGGTGCTTAACATTTGGCTGCACGCCTTAGGGGCATTACCTCCAGGTAGGTTCAATATATTAAAAGGCCTGGGACCACACACGCCTAACCCCACAGTAGGCGTCAGTAACCGTACACCCACCACCTACACATGTTTGCTCTTCCACTTAACATCTGCAAGGCTAATCATTATACATACCAGGGCTACCGACTTTAGAAAAACTATCACGCAAATAAAGTTTTTTGTATGGGTTTTGTGACAACCCTACTTACCTGCTACTTCACAAGATTCCTTTCTGTTGGTTAATAATTAGATATACGTGGTCATAATGGATTTTTGTGTATTATGCTTGTTACCAGTGTCGAATTAACCATGTGGGTTTCGTTAAGACCAACTAGACGCTTCTTATAAATTTTTACCAACCAAATGCGTTAGATATTTTATTTGTGACAATTTTGCGAAATGTCAAGGAGAACTTAAAGACGCATACTATATATTAGAAGACGTTCAGTATTTTGCCTACACACCGAAAGAAAAAAAGTTCGATGAAGCCAATCAAACGATCTTGAAACTCTAAACCGCAACTTAATATTCTAGCACTCGGACCTGTCCAAATAAAACTTTCCAAACGTTTTTTCCTCGTATTAGCGAACTAATTTGTGAGTGACCGTGAAATATGGCCTTATTGTGCACCAACAAAAGCTGTTTAGGGTGAACCGAATGAAAATAAACAAACATGTCACAGGAATAAAATATTTTCGTACAATGCACCCGGTTATAAAGCAGTTTTTGTTACCCGTGAATGGTACGCCATAAATAATTTTCAGAAACACAATTGTGTCCCTCGGAGACTTGGAGACTTTTATCAAATGTATTTAAATACTTCTCCTTATTCCGTTCCTCAATTGTTAAGAATTTGAGGAAAAAACTCCTTTGTCTAGACTAGTCAATAAAATACAGGATTTACATTCGTAGACTTAGTATTTTAGCCTTTATAGTTTTAATAGAAATTAAGAATGTTTTTTTTTTATTTTGCCACCACGAAACACGGACAAAACCAAAGATTAACACAAAAGTAGTAACATTAACATCATATGGTGTGATGTCAAAATAAACTAGATACTTTACGTAATACATGTTCGTTTCAAATCAGATTTCTAGTCAAGTCCAATTGCTCTATTAATTCTCTATAATTTCCCAAATTCTGCATTATTGCTGATGATTTAACCATCCATTTCGGTGAAATCATTTGCTGACTTAGTGTGCAATTCGCAAATTACGCTGGGAGGTAATGGATAGTTGGATTTAATTTCTATTAAAGCTATGCTTTTAACAATAATAACCCATTGGATATGATGCAAAAAAAGCATTTTATATCCAGAGGGTATAAAATTGAAAATATAAGCCACTCGATCTTTATTGGTTCGTAAGAAAGCAATTAAATTTATAGGAACATTATGGTATCAGCTGAAGCGTCTGGTTCAGTGCACCCTCAGGCCCCTGGATAAACACGAGGTTAAATCTGCTGCGGATGTTCTCACTTGTACACTTTTATCACTTGAACGGTAATCCGAAACATGTTGCATTGTCTCTGTTGTAGATTGTAAGAGCATATCTACAATCGAGAATCATAGAGGGGAAATGCTCTAATATAATTCTTTCAAATTTTATTTTGTCTGTTTCTCTGGTACCTCTTCATGCCTAAACGGCTGAATGTGATAGGTATTATGCCATGGTCGTAAAATTAATTGTTCTGTTGTCCAAAAATCTAGGGTTCCTGCGCGACAAACAACTTTCGGTGCAACGGCGCAAGTCATCTATATAATTTGCTAGATAACTGAAATTTTCAGGATCGCTGCGAAGTTTTGTTTGACATTCCGCTATTAAACTTCTGCTGTTTAGCTCGTGGCTTCCCGAAGTTTTATATCTTTAAAAGGACAACCCCGCCGGCATTGTTAAGTCCTGTAGGGTTTTATCGTAAATCATATTATACGTAGTCCTAAATAACAAAACTTTACGAGGCATCGGATTGATGGACGTCTATGCGTGGTTTATGAGCTGCTGTTTATGACCAAAGATTTACTGCTAATGTCGCACGTGGGCTTATCCTTTTACAGGACAATGCAATTTCTATGACGATTTTTATGGGAAATAAATCTAGCGTTCCTCGGAATACCTTATGTCCCAAGTTGACTGTTTTTCCTTTCTGGAGTTAATGCTTCTATAACTACCACCACTTGTAATATTTAATTACTATCCGATGAACGACAGCGTTTATTATAATAAATAGCAACTTTTAATTATTCTTCCGTTCTGAAATGTTAAACATATTTTTGGTAGGTTTATATGAATTTTATTAACTTCCCATGCATGTCCATCAAAATTTGGCCCCATACAAATATTTAATGCGCTATAAACTAGCCGTATATTAATTTTCATCGGACCACCAAGCGCTGCACCTTGCGTTTTGGTTGTCGGTGTCAAGTATCCAATCGTGCTCGGACGAGAAACAAGAGGCCATTTTGTTTGAATAGCTGAATAATTCCAAGAAGTGAGTTCTGATGTTTCACAGCATGCTACGTCCCGTCTATTTTGCCTCCCGTGGCGTCCGCCCGCATCGGATTTACATATGAACCGACCAAAAAATACTGTAACGTTATAAGATGGTGTCGCTTAATTCTAATTCAATTTATACTTTATTGCCTATTGATATAATGAATAAGTATTATATGAATTGAATTGATATTTTTTATTATTATTGTATTGCGCCATTTATAAAATGCTTGAAATATCTTGTTACTAAATATCTTGTTTCGTAGAGATTACGGGAAATTAGTATTTAAGGAGAATGGAGATAGTAAAAAAGTAAACAAATAGGTAACTTTCTGACTGTACCAAAATCATTTCTCACACTTGATTGTCTATGAGCAAGAATCATCGATGTTTGCTTTACCCGGTTTGTGTATAGTCAGTTTAAGTTCTTCTACCTCTGATAGGCTTTATGTTTATAGCATAAGGGTCATTTTCCAAAAGCCACCAAAGAACTGTACTTGTGTGGGCAAACACTAACAGTAACACTGCGAGTGAACAGAAGTCGTTGAATGAGAAAGTACACTTTTGGGACAGACAGTATAAATATTAGAATTGTGTATGTTTGTCTACCGCACAGGAGTTTCTAATGGCGGACGAGTTTATGACAAACATTACGCGATTGTTTTGTGTGGTAGACCGTATATCTATGCAGATATATTTTGTGTATTAACTTAAAGGTTGACATGGCGTACCTAAAAAAGAAGAAAATTGGTATAACTTGTATATCGTTTTATAATCTTGTTCGTAGAATTTATTTTTCGTTTGGGAACTGTACCTTTTTCTGTATATAAAGGACCTTCGTATAGACAAATTTTGTTTAACGTTAGTATAATAATTTTGGGCCGGTTTCACCTCTTCCTTTTAAGTGTCAGACAGGCTAACAACATCTTATTAGACGGATGAAGTATGGAGAATCTGTCAAAAAAGTTACGGATATGTATGCCTACCCGACACATCAAGAAGTGGTGGCTAAGTAAAGTTGCATGTGATACTCGAAGGACCAAAATTATTTGTACGGAAGCACCACTTCGCCGAGGAAACAATAACTAACGAATTAGTTTGCAACAAAATGGTGTATTTTACGTTCAACGCTCACCGTTTCCTCTGCAACGGGTTAACTTATTTCTGTCTCGGTTAACTATAGCGATATTAATGGTTCAAATGGTTCCAGTTTATTTAACCGCTCGTAACCCAAGTTACGACCGTCTGTGGATTTTAGTCCGCGTTCGCTTCGAAATTTTAATGGGATCCATCGATCTTAACTTATAACGTCTCGATGATCCATCCAGTTTTTGATTTACGTTGTTTTAAAATTGAGAATTCTGTTTCGTTAAAGAAAGCCACAAGACCCGACATTCAAGCGGATTCGTGCTAGATTCGATCATGATATCCAGAATAAAAATATGCTAACCGAATTCGAATGCACGTAAGTCGTGATGCGAACAAAATATTTCTGTTGAGGTAAGTCACGTTTTAACAAAGGGACATGAGGGGTCAATGCAAAACGTTTTTATTACGGTGACAGTTGCAGCTGCGACTGCTATAAATACTGCTCGATAAGCCCTCGAATATAAATCGAAAATGATAGCTTTATACCCAATACCACCATTAATGGTTTGGTCAAAATAATGCCGAATTAAGAGCATAATAATGATATACGTCAAGCGTATTGTTTTGTTCAATTTCATAGATCGTTTTTTTAAAGTTTTGTAAAGGCTTTCAGACCTTCATTCATATTGCTTAAAAGACTATTATCAAAGGTTTTACAAAAATATTTAATCTCTAGTCAGCTTTAATAAAAATAAGAAATGATTGTGAAGGTGGAAGTAGTTTAGTTGAACAAAGGCCCTATTTGAATTTCAATTACGTTCCTCATATTAAAGTTTTGAAAACATACGCTTATGTCCCCAGTAATAATCCCAGCGTGGGCGGTGCCGTTCAACTTGACGAAAGCGATTTCAATTTCGAAACAGAACTAAAACATTTTATTGTTGTAGACGTTTAATCGTCTATATCGTTATTTATAAGAACATAGATGGCAGCTAAAGTAATGAATATGTAAAATCTAATAAAACCTATAGCTGGTAGTTAACAATCACATGCCTCATTAATAAACTTAACTCGTTAGCGTCTTCGCCCTCTATTTTCCACCTCATTTGAATCAACATTTATTGTGGGTTTTATTTGGTCTCGGTCGGCGCTCGTCTTGCTTTTATTTTCGTCCGTTACTCTTTGTTTATTTGTGTGATCGTCGGTTTTGGATATATTGCCGTTTTCATTTAACCCCGTGTCGTGACTAACCGAGCTAAAAAGAAGGGTTCTGTCGTGACGCCGGAGGTTTATCTAAAGCTACTATGGCAACGGTGGCTCCTAATAATTATGGAGAACGCTGGGCGGAGCCGGGCGATCGCTCGGAGGTATAATAGCGGTCGTGTTTGTTTTAAATTCAACGTAATCATCATTCAAAAGCGACGTTGTAAGGTTTCGGGTAATTTATACCCATCGTACATTTTAGTGGTTACCTTTTTTGTTTAATTTCATTCGAAACATAACGCCGTAAACGTCTTTACCCCGATGTATTCGGCGTCCAAATTTAAATCTACAGCAATAAAATTCGTGGGACGTCTCGATTTATTTCAGTCGTTAAATATTATTGCATTATTCGGAAAAGGCAATATGCAGAGTGTTCCGATAAACGGACATTTTTGAGACCACCGTGATCGTAAATGGCTGGAGATATGTACGCTAATTTAGCAGTATAAATATTATTTCAATTCGATTCTATCCAAGTATTATGCGCATTCCGATAACAATTGCGATCGAAACTACGATACAAGAAAACAATTTGAATCCCGATTGTACGAAGCAATTTAAGCGGAGTCGGTGGTACAAAAAGGTTCGGATAATGTGGGTAATCTATCTCGGTAGCGATGGGCGATGGGCCACGTCTGGTATTGATAAACCGTCGGAGCCTTGTTACGATCTTTTTGCTCGCTAACGAGCTATTCAAATTTGTTCCACGCCGTGAAAACACCGTAAGAATGCCATAAGTTTTATTGGAAAGGATATCTGAGGTAAACAGAGTAGTAAAGTAAACCGACAAGCTGATGACTTTATTAGCATACACGGCGAAGGTGTTAGAATGCGAGTAATATAAACTTAAAATAATATCAGTTGTTAAACAAGAAATTTATGGCTAGAAACTATCCATGAGCCAAGGTAATTATGGTAATACAACAACTAAGTTACCGCTGCAGAAATCGCACCTACTTGTGCGAGTCGTAAAGAGACGCTCCCGGGAAGGAAATAATGTATGGTTTAAGAATTCGCAATATTCAAAATAAGAAGTTGCCTCATGCCTGCTTCCGGTTTTTTAAGCTAAACTTAGTTGGGCTTAACTAAATCCTCTCTAATCTCTTTACAATGAAGCGAACATCAATTATTTTGACGTGCATTACATTAAATTGCTATTTGCATTAGAAATAAGGATAATGTTTCGAAAAAATAGAGGGCGATTTCTTCACAAGCAACAAGGTGCCATGTTGGATCACGTAGGGCACTTTAGAAAATATTTTGATTGGAGCGTAGTACGTGTCTGTTGGGATCGTGTAACGAGCCGTTAAGTATTCACTATAGTATAGTAGCACGTAATAAGCTACGACCAACACGACTTTTTTCACTGAATTTTTTCACATGCTCCAAGCGTTTAAATTTTGGAGGTATTTTTGGAACGAAAAATGCATGACTTTTCTACAACCGACAAAAAAGACATCAGTAGATCATTCTTGACTACAATTTCTAAGGCTACATAATCACGTTTTATCTTAGCGTCTTGGTCTTTAATTATCGAGCAATAAGAAAACTAATTAAAGTGTTTATGTTCAACAACATCCAATTTGAATAAGATAACATCTCGCCTTCCTAGCTTTCACTGGTGCGTCGAGATCGGCTGGACACTGTTTTGACAGCCTCCCACGATAAACATTATGTTAACGCGTCGCCCGCCATCTTTTTTTTCTTGCCCCATCGGTCGTGTTAATAAATGTCTCGTATTGGTTTTTTATCTGTCGTATGTTTATTTAGACGTGGGTTATTAATAATGCGTCCTTCGAGATCAAAATTCGAGATGCGGGATATTTCTTATTTATGGATCGGTTTTTAGTTTCGGCCCGTTGTTTTTATGAGATAGTATCGTGACACTTTATAAATAATTTAAATTTCGAATACGTTTTACGTTGCGCTCATGTTACAGCTTTTTTGGGTGCATATCATGTGTGATAAGCATGCTATTTTTGTCAATTTATTGCCATCAAGCTTAAGCCTTATAAAATAACAAAATCGTGCACGAAACATAGTTCCAATTTTGTCTAGGCTCACTTAACAATCTGAGCGGGCATTTCTAATCGGCCCTAGACAGTGACAGGCGGAAATACGTTTAACACAACTACCACGGATATTAGGTCTGGAGGGGCGTGAAATGGACATAAAATATGATCCTGGTTAGTGGATTTATGATACGATAGTTGGTCGGTCTGATTCGTAATACATTACAGTATAACAACGGACATAATAGATATGAGGTGTGTCAATGGGTAATAAATAGATATTGAGGACTTAAAGGAATAAAATAACTAAGATCAGTATAATAAGTGGATAGTAATGAAGTCTTAAATATTAAAAATCCGATGAACCAAGGAGAAAATAAAAATGTAGAGTAAGCTTAAGTAAACCAAAAGTTATTAAACATTTTCTGTGCAGTGCAGCCTGCAGCTTTAATAAAAGTAAAATGTATGAAACTTTATAAAATGAGGTTTTTCAACTCGCAAAAAAGGCTGTGTATTTTACGCGTCGATAAAATTATAGGTGTAACTCGAGAGCGTTTTGTCCATTGTTTACTTTACGATGCTAAAATTTTATGTTCTTCGCCGGTTGTAAATTATTTTCTGAACGGCTGCCAACTCGATAATTCTCGGTTGGTTCGATTGCCATTATTTATGGAACGAGTCCTCAGGCACTCCAGCCGGGTAAAGCAAATACTTCGGTGGTGACTCAAATGTTGCACGTTTTGTTAGTCACAGCTAATTTCGTAAGGCTTTCATACTGTTCTTGAAGTCCATTAAGCATCGCAATAGCCCAGAGAGTTATTAATTCGTTTGTTCGACTCGGTTCACCCGGTGTCATACATTTAACATGATAATCGATACAAGGCGGATTTAACCGCTGTAAAGGAAGTGCAAGCTGGTGCCAGCGTAAACGTCTAGCTTTATGAAATTCTGTTTGCTACTTCACGCTAACGGTAGGTGTTGAGTTTAAACAGGCAGACTGAAGCACTCTCCCCTAGAGCCCTCCTGTTAAATGCCATACAGCCTTCCGCATTCTACATATTAAATTACATGCATAATGTGTGGCGTTGGCGATTTTTAAATACATATCGGATATTAATCTTCAAAATGTGTATACGTATTTGTTTCATTCAAAACTTTAGGCAGGGTATAGCGAATATAACAAGAAAATATGTAAACAAGCTAAATGCCCTAAAACAATAAAACCCGACTGCAGGAACCGCTGCAATTTAAAAGTGCAATATTCGAATTTCGCGCCAAAAACGGCATTTTGTTTTTTTATATTTTAATATATATATAGAGTCACTTTTACAGTAAATACAAATGTAACGACCCCTACCAATCCAAAATCCATCATGCCGTAACATACATATATACATATTATAACATACTCTTGAGAAATATAACCTTCCATTTGGTGCAGTCGGGTAAAAACTACTTTGCCTCTAGTTCGGAATGGATAGTTTCGTCGATTGGTATGAAAACATTTCTTTTGCTGCATTGACAATAGGTAACTATCGCTTTATTATAAGTATAAATGGTTCCTACCAACAGTTATCATATAAATGAATTCATCGGTAGTCAAATAAAGCCACCGTGATGGCTCCTGTTTAATCTGTGATCCGCCGGAGCCAATATTTGTGTAGCGATATTTGTCAAGCGTGTTCGTTACTGTACACCTCGCTGTTTGCTTTGGAAGTTTCCAGAAATTCCACATGTTTTGTTTCTTTATTACCTGCTCGAAGTTCGAACGTGCTGCGCCTATTGAGCTTGCGTGTAGGGCTTGGAACTCTAATTCTGCAGTTCTTTAGATGTTACAAATTAAAGTTATCAAAATTCTTGCAGCCCTCACAGGAATGTACCGGACAGTAGCGATACACAAACATTAAGTAGCCGATAAGTCCCTGTAAGTCTTGTAGGACTGATAAGGGCAGATTAGGACGCGCTACCGGGCGATAACCGAATTACTGATAAAGGTGCACGTGGTCTGGAATTTAAATGTGAGATAATTAAACTTAGAATTGTTCTGCCTGAGCTTTGTGCCTGTTGGGGTTGATAGAAATAATGTCAAAGCGCTCTAGCTCAGTTTTTTCTACTTTATTTGAGCCCTTTTTTAGAATTAATATGTCGCTTGCATCATAACCTTCCCATCAAACCCTGTGTAAGAATATTTCCTGAAAGTGATTTTGCCTCTCAACAATAATCCATAAATATTTAATATACGCGCCTATATCTCGTGTTCACCTTACCAATAAAGTTGGCTATGATTAAACTCTCTTTCCCTAAAATTTAATGAAGCCTAATTTTGACATCGCATTAAAAGTAACAAATGCATCGAGGGTTGGAGTTTAATCCTGTCACGGAGTCACGGATATTTTTTCTGGTAACTCGACTTGAAAAAATGACTTTTTGTGTCTCGACTCTCCATTTTCGGCGAAATTTCACCCGAGTGCCGCTAAATTAATTTCTGCGCCGAAAACGTTGTTTTTGGTGACATTTGTGGTGAAATTAAAAATTTCTGTTTGTTATTCTAATCTCGAGTCTGCGGGCTTTTCTTTATCTCAACAAGGTTTCGCGAATTTCATTTTGAATGCGACTTTTAAACTTTTTTCTCGGTGTACGTTCCCTAACTTTTTTCACTCCGAATTTATATAGCTACATAATAGCATTTAGTAGCATTATTATCTTTCCTAGTCCTATCCTATCTTCCAATGGTAGTGATATTTCATACCATATTCGGGAGAAGCAAATATGTCATTAAAATTTAATAAATACCTACCCGCTATATACGTACTCGTATATGAAGGAGGTCTCCTTCATCCTTGAAGGCGTGTTACCTGAAACTCTAATTAAATTTGACTATAATTATTCCACATCGATGAACATCGACGATACATTGACGCCTCACTACGACATGAACATGAATCTGTCTAAATTAATACTCTTATCTTTAGCCACGCCAAGAAACTTGCTATTTTGAACCGATTATACTAAACCATGCCGTATGTTAACGTCGTAAGTTGTATAATAGTCTGGGGGTAATGGTGTGTTTTGGTGTGATATAAACAGTATTGCATACAACGACAGGTGTATGTCTGTATGTAGTATAAATCCGTCGAGAAGTGTGGAGGATCGTAAACGGGGCATGTTTATTTTATTACAAACAATTTGTTTCGTTACTGCAGATAAATAACTGTGCGCAACAACGATTATTCACTTCGTTAGGGTTGTCTACGATTTATTCGCAGCCTCTCATGTCAGTCTCTGTTGCTCTAAATCAAATCGCGTGGTTATCATTGTGCGGGTTCTTTTAAATTGGTTCTCTTTTTCTAGAAATCCAAAAAGTTATTTAGAAAAAAGAGGATATTAAATTAAAGAAATGCGTATTACTTCAGATTACTATAATTCAAATAACAAATTTTATTAGGTGTTCAAATTTCTTCGATAACACGTTGCAAGTTTTTTTGTATAATTAACAATAATAATCATTATTATTAATAAGTCTCACTACTATACATAAGTAAAATCACTTCAAACCTGTAAAAGGTATGTGTAAAGATGGCGTTATAGTATAAGGTGACAGCCCTACGCCTCTTCCTTATTTATATGAACTGAGTAAATCTGGGCTACTTAACACGTAATTGTTTGTTCTTTGTCTTGGAGTCAAACTCCAATAGGTTATCTATTTATACACTGGAAAGTATCGTTAACTTCCTTGTTAGTCCCAACAAACAACCGGCAATAAGCCGAGAAAATTGCTTGTCGAAAATCGTCACAGCACATCTAAAACATACCAACTCCCAGGCAACACCGATCGGCAAATTTAGTGAACTATTAGTTTGGCTTAATGCATACGTAATGATGTCAGTCACAAATAACGATGCGAAATTTCAGGCTCACGTTTAAACTAATGCGGCGTGGCTAAATATAGCACCTAATTAACGTGAGCGATTAAACACTGAAACACATGTGCGGACAAAAAGTTTAGCTGTCAAACCGATGCGACTGGCTTAGCCGGCATGCGAGCAAAAACGGAGCATCCATCACTCGGATATTTGGGAGAAGATGGATGGATAGAGATTACATGCTAAGCGAAATATTTAGCTGATTGGCACGTTTGGAATCCCTGAAGGTTCGGCGTTGCCCTAATTTTGAAATGTCTTCATCTCGGCATCTGTTTGTGACTTAAGTTATAAAAAACGCTCTGGCAAAACGACTACGTACTCTATCATCACTGAGGTAGAAGATGAAAGGAATTTACAGTAGTGTCTGATTGGCATATTTGAAATCAATAGTCAACAGTCGACGCCATGCCCTAGATTGAAATCTTTCCCTATTTCGTCTTTCAGCCTAATGGAAAAAGCGATCCTCGTATATCCAGAACAAAGCAAACAATCTCCTGGCAATCACAATACAGAATCTACCTGAGTTTTGAAATGGTGTATATGCAAGCGATTGTTTACATAATTACAACCACTTTTGCGTGCAATTTGTGTAGGAATGTCGTAATTTCATTGTTGTAATTAATAGGGGGGTGTCTGGGTGAGAGATGACGACGATTACTGCTCTTATCGCCCCTTAAGATTCACCCTCGTGCGTTCTCATTACAAGGCGTAATCGAAGGTATATCGGTCTAGCTTTATTATTCCTTATCTAGAATCCTTTTACATTTTAAGGATATCTTATGATTTCAGATCTATGGTTTTTTTTTGTTGAATAACCCAATCTAGGTATTATATAGATTCATTCTATTGCTGAACAAGCTAGTTTTTAGATATTGTCTGTTTCCACATTTAATTGTCGTTATTGAAAGCCATATTATTCAATCAAAGTGAGTTCTCTAATAGTCTAATTGCTGTTCTACCACAATCCCGACGTGAAAGTATACCGTTCCACATTTTTTTTTCGAAAGCTTTGTAAAGTAAATCTCGTTAAGGATGGGACGCAATAGATCGAGTTACGTTTCCGCTGGCTTGGCGCTCAATACCTCAATACCTTAGTTTAATTTTACACCTGACTGCACCTGCAATGATCCTTGCGGTGACGTCTATGAGATTGATGTTTTTGTCGCATACATCAGGTAAATTGAATTAGCGACTTTGTAGATTACCGCCTGCAGAACCTTGTAGAGTTTCTTAGAAACTAAAAACGCCTTTTGTTTCTTAACTAATTCTGAAATTACATTTAATAATTAATATCACATATTGTACAACACCTGTACAACAACAGCACATATTGTAATAAAGAAATTGGAATTACCACATTGACTTCTAAGTGCTCCAATATATTTAAATAAGTTTTTTTGTTGGTATGTAGATGATTTAGTTAAATCTGGTAAAATATCTTCCTATGTTATTTAAATAAAAAATTAGGGGAATATCAATTTTAATTCAAGGCATGGAACAATTATTTCGTGGTACATTTACATTTATTTTACAAAACGAGAGTTTGAAATGGACGTAGAAATTGTATATTCCGCGCACGTGCACCTCAGACTTAATTGTTATTGTCCATACGGGCATGTATCCTGTGTCTTCCGAGGCTTAAGCTTAAATCAGCGCTACGTGATGAAAATAGTTGATGGAATTTTATAACGTGTACCTGGATGATGTATCGTCCACTTATTATCCATCAAGATAATTTACAACTTACCTTTATGGGTTTTTTAACATAACATAGATAGCCTTTAAAAATAGCAATTATAATTTTTTACTTATGGATAAGGTGACATATTCTAGTATAATGATGATGCAGCGGTTTGCAGGACTCTCAGAAAATTGTAAAGCGTGTTTTATATGACGAAGAAATAAAGTCGTGACTTCATGCAAATGAAAAATCTTTACAGTAGCATCTCGTGTATGTCATTGACCGAAACATAAGTCGAACTGTTACGCCCCAACATTAACGCGGTTCCGGTATAATCCAATAAAACTGTCGTTATTGCAACATGCAGCACCAGCTATATCCATCGATTTTTACGGGACAACCAGATATTCTCGGCTCAGTTTATTAGCATCATACCTTATGGGAAGCATTAAACAGATGTTTATTTAGCGGTTTCCTCCCGCCGGGTTATTGTAAATTCTTGAGCTATCGTCAACTCGCGGCTGAAACTGCATTCGTCTCAGTCTCGAGTGCTCGCCTGCACCTTTGTTTGCGCTTCTGTTTTATTTTCTTGCACGCCTCCGTGTAATTTCACAATAATCTTTACCCTGACATTCCTTGAGGGGGAGCTTTTGGATCAACGCCATTATATCCCGCTCTATTTTGTTCGTTCTTTGCGAGCTTTTATTCGAATATAATGAATGCTTTATTCGTAGGTGTGAACGGTTCAATGGTGCGATTTCTTTTTGGTGTTGCTCGCACAATATCGTCAATACAATGGACTTTTTTTCATCCGTCTTACGCTTTTTAGGGATATCTTATCTGCTAAAAATGTATGTGCTTAGAATTCAGGCGGTTTATTTGGTTAAAAACGGGCGCCACGGAGTATCCTCGCGTTATCTTGCATTATTTGTCCTATGGAGTGTTCTTTTTTCCCGCCGCCTTTAAAGTTGCCGCAAACGGTAGCTCAGTGCGCGCTATCGCTTTTTGTGGACTCACAAGAACCATTTTCTTAACATCTTTATTGCCACTTAAAATTCAAATTCCTGCTGTATTAATATTTTAAGGGCCATTAGAGATTTAATCAGATTTAGATTTCGATGAAATATCTCAGTAATGACAAATGCAGCTATGGTTATAAATATAATGAGAATGTTATTTTAAGAAGATTTAAAAAAAAAGACGAGAAAAACAAGAAGGAGATCTAATGTGCTAAAATGTAGTTTTAAAAAATTTAAATTGAGTCACACAAAAGTGTGACTCAATAAATATTTGTCAAATCATACAACATAAAAAAGCAGTCGTTAGAAAGTCTTATCAATTCAATTAGCAAACACATTTCAGTGTTCTCCGCATACAAACACCCACATAAAGTGTTCCAACGGCTTTCATATGCTGCTCACTTAACTCTTAATCGTCCTTATCGTGTCTCGAATAAACAAATATTACATTAACGGTGTGAAATTATGGATCGTTAGCTTCGTTTACATACCGATATTAAGTTAATTGTGGATACACCGGTAAAGCTCCAACCTGTTTTTAATTAATTTGATGTGGCCAATCATCGTTTTATGATTTATTTGTCTGCTACTTGTAATTTGCATATTAATTAGGCTATGACAAGTTGTTGGTTGCTGCATTGCGTCGAATGATAAATTGAGTGTCGCGATTGGCTTAATTTTAAGTTGCTATCCACCCCCAAGGCCAAAAGAGCACCCCTCTGACAAAAAGCCGCTCTGATGAAATTACCATTATACGGATATCGTTTCAGTTAATTTTTCAACAACAATTTTAAACCTGTCAATACCGGCCTCATTATCTTGCCATAATTTTTTGCTTAGCGAAATTGGGCGCCATCAATCACAGAAGTTCAAAATACGCATTTACTGGCATCTGCTCATGTAACGTGTAATTGGCCTCGCATTAAACAATGTTTGCCTTACTAATAACAGGGTCGGGAGAAAAACGAGAATATATAATAAGGCAAGATATAGTCCGTCGAGATTTATTTTGTCTCGAATTATGAAAACGGTTCTTATGTGGTTGGCATAAAACTTATGTCAGAGGCATAACGACAGGTCACAATTTATCCCATAACGAGTAACGAGTTCGTGGAATGTAATCTGTTATTTAAATTCCGTGTTCTACGGCCATCTCGAAATCTCTCATTTTAATTGAAATCTTAATCTTAATTATCTACTATTACTTGTGATGAAACTTTCTTCTTCTTCTTCTATCTATCGGCTACTGGTATTTCTACACTTCAACATTTATCTAAATATTTAACTAATTTGTCTTATTATGTTGCTTTGTGGTCTGCCGAAATAAAAATATAACCTAAAAAGCCAGGTAAAGCTACTTCAGTACGGTCGATTACCATATCTCAAAGACTTATTTTCCGGCAAATCTTTTTTAGCGGTTCCCATGATTTGTAGACAGGTGGCGCGGCGTCTTTGTGCTTTGATCTCGCCGCTGCGCGTGCGAACGTTTTTGTCCTTTTTCATATTGATGTGTATTGGTTTAAGTACTGGTATTTCAATAGATTCAGGATCAGATTGCAGATCGATATTTCTGTAGCATCAGGTTACGCTTTTAAATCATATTTCCTCTACTGTAATGTTTATCAGTTTCTAAGAATATGAGAGATTAGAGATAAAAAACATGTCTTATTGATCTTATACCACTTGTTCCTATAAATTTCTTAAGTTCCAGTTCTAAACCAGAATTCTTCTTTCAGGTCTGACAGCGGAGCTCTACTATGTCCGTGAAGGACAGATCAACGTGTATGCCCTGAATTTCGTAGTGCCAGTGCCAGCGACGATCGGTGAACTGCACTTCACATGGCAGAGTCTAACAAGGAGACCGGTGAGTACTGTGGCTAAAAATTTTCTATGTCTATCTTCTACGCTTTCGCCTTGTTTACCTGTATGTGGAACGTAATTTAAGGAAATATATCTGGAAATTCGTTTGTTCGTTAGCTTCCATTGGCCTGGTCAAAAGATCATAATCTCTGTCACTAAGCTGTAGTCAAAAATGAAAATTTCCGAAAGCCCTAAAGTTTAAGATCTCGGAACCTTGTATCCTGTAAGGATTAGTGACGTCACGTAGATGTGTTACCTGTTAAGCCCTTTAATCTGGACTTGACACTTTTTAAGAGATTACGCCCTGCCCTAAGGACAGTATTTTTTGTTGCGTTATTCTATTCTCACTATTAAACATGTGTAAATTTTCGTCAAAATTATTTTTTTTCTGCAAGTTATCATATTATAATGTATGATCTCATTTCGGCATTTTTGCATTTATAACATTAACAAAAACAGATGGGAGAAATAATTAACTTTTTATATGTATAATATGTAGATGACGCGCTTACTTGAAAGCAAAATTAGCATATCAAACTAAGATCAGTAAAAGAAGATCTACTAATTGTATATCAACATAATATATAAGACGTAAGATATTCCACGAAATGCCAAATAAATTAACTAATTGAATATGTTTGACTTTATTAATTAGTTAATCGTTTAATATGCCACTAAGTGTTCCTTTAAGAGCCTTACTGTTATTGCCTCATTATTGTTGTATTTTGCTTTAATGTCCATATGTTATATGCTCAATCTATTGTTATCTCCTAAAATATATTGAAAGATTGTTTCTCCGAAAAAGATTTTTTTCCCTCAAATGATCTTATTGGAGTTCCCGCTTCTTTAATTTTTTTTATGTATAAGCGATAAAAGTGTTTTCTTTTATTTACGATCTCATACAACTTTGTAAACGAGCTTTTTATTTATGTCTACCGACGTCTTTGATGTTTTTGCAATTCGATTATATTGAACAAATAATTCTTATGCTCATAAATAAATTACACTTAATGCGATATTTTAATATCGTATTATGTATAATATCTTATTGCGACCATTTAGAGGTTAGAACAGTTCTTTGATCTCATTGGGATTTGATAAAACTTTGTCGTTTTCTTAAAGGTCTTAAGGAAATTCAAGACAATCTCATTTCATAAAAGTTAGGGAAAGAAGTAATTTTTTCAAGTCTGAAGTAATTTTATTCGCTATCCAGTTCTTGGCAAGCTGTTATTATGTAAATTGAACATCCTATTTGAATTTGAATAAACAGCTTTAAGAATGGATGTTTGGGTCATAAAATATGTAATTTATTTAAAATAGCACATTTTTATGTTGCTATTTGTCAACGTTTTAAATTAGATAGATGCCAGGATTAGAATCGATCAGAATATTTCTAGGAAAAGTTGTAGGCGTGGTTGAAGAAGGCTCTAATACTGTAAGTATGGTTTTACATGTTGCTCAGGAAAGGAGAACGTGTTTTATTTTTTTGAATTCTATCTTTGCAATTACCTTTCTTTTGTTTGTTACGCGCTAACAAAAAAGCTAGCGCTTGACTCATCTAAGATGATATTCTCAAAAACCACTGAATTGTATAGTAGTAAAATTAAACATAATTTGTGGTTGTAGGCTTTAAATCTTCTTTACAGTTCATTGCATTGGCAATATGTATATATTTGCTTATAAATGTACTGAATAATAAATATTTCATAGGTGAACAGGTAGACGAAAACGGATTAAAGGTTCTATTAGTATTCAGTTCGTTATAGAATCTATCAGGTTGATGTATCGAGTCGTTCGGCCGGCATGCAAATATCGATACTGATACACATCACTAACCAAATATTATGTGCATTCATTTGCGATGCTGCGACAGCGGTTATAACATGGAATATCGAATTGGCTCATACCTAGCGATTGGAACAAGCTCTGACAGACTTTAAAAGTCTTCTATATACTAGAAGGTCGATCTGCCGAATGATCAGCCCTCCCTAGACGTGTTGAAGTGGTAAGCGATTATCGTTTACCAAAATCGCTTGGCGTGTTTGTGTATGGGATTGACATTGTCGAACGAAAAGTAACGTGATCTAGTCGTCGTTCGACAATGTCAATCCCAAACAAAAACACGCCAAGCGATTTTCGTGAACGATATTCGCTTGCCACTTGTCTAGGGCAGGTTTGATGGATGGTGCATTCCCTTACGTGTCCCTCGACTTCTTCATCGCAATAACTTGTAAAATATTTATTTGGCGATTGTGATTGCTCGAACGAAACCTTGTCAAAACTCGAAAGTGTATAGCGATTCTGATCGTTCGACACCTTGCTACGCTAGCATGTCTACGCTAAGCTGACCCGACCCCAATGCTGGTTGAGCCATCTCAACATTATACTGTTATAATGTATGTCCATATTTGAAAAAGTGCCTTAAATGGTATGTTTAGATAAGACACATTTATGGAAAAAATAATTGAATAAATCTTCGATTCTTCAATGTCTTTCAGGCCTTAGTTGGTTATGGCTACGTTATGAAAGCTAAGTAGGTAAGCTAACTTATAAGGAGGGTCTCTAGGATGGTACCGATCGGAAAAATACTCTGATTCTACTATTTTAATGCAACTTTTACTTTTTAAGCGTATATCATTATAGTTTAATACAAGACGGACAAAAAGGTAAATGCATTTATTAACGTTTTAAATAGACGAATAAGTGTTTCTATTCTAAAAATCATAGCTCGTTAACTCAGGAAAACTCCTAAATATTAATATTAGCTTTTATAGAACGTACAGTTTGAAGAAAGACTAATTAAAATTAATTAATAAGGTCCAAGTTAGGCTATAAAGTTAACTACATTTCTATTTCAACATGTGGAGCAGGCCACCTTACCTTAATTGGGGTTTTCTTAATTAGTTTCGGCTTTTACCGCATTAATTAGAACCTAATTTCTAAGTGGTGAGCATGTTTGTTTTCACCGAAAATTCTTTAAATTTGTAGAGAGCCAGTTTTAATATTTTAAATATATGTAGAATAGGAATAATATAAAATAGCAATTTTAGTAATGTTCTAAAGTCGTGTGCATAATGTATGGATAACGTTATCAAACAAGAAACGAAGTTGGTGTTGCATTGAAATAGTACAATCGAGGTACTGATTTATTAGCTTTAACTGACCTACTAGGGCGGGTTCCACCAAAGAGTTAACCACAGTTAAGCGTATAATTTGTCTGCACACAAATCATCAGTCTTTGAAGTAGCGACTATTTGTGTAGCGGTTAACCGTGTAACGATATTTAGTTAGTCTTGTACTTTTCGGTAACCGCCTCGTTTGATAAGTATGTTTGTCGGCTACTTCTTTGACTTAACTTTGTTTAATGTTTTATCTAGTTGAAATCTTGTAAATTCGAAGGTAGAGCCAGCGGTATCCATATACCAGTGGTTCATACAAACCTTGGTAAGATATGCGGTAGACTGGTAAGCTGCAATAGATTTTCCGACCGTTCCCGCAGACCTAGGGCAGACCTTTACTGTGGTCAGGGTGAAACCCACTGTAGTCAATTCTTCAAAGACCTTCTTAATGCGCATTTTGTCAGGCTTTCATGACATCGAGTTTGTTATATATTTTTCATTCGAAAGTCGTAACCAAATCCTTCAATAGTTTTTGCTGTTAAATTTTTGTTACGTCTTTCCTAAGTCTAACATCAAATCAATATTAGCTATTTTCATTTATGCGTAACGACTTTCTATTTCCACCTTTCGGCTTCTCTTTAATAGGCACAGTAGAATTGATAAGTTTGTTTTCATATCCAAGGTCCGTAGAACAAAGAAGCATACAGTAATATTTGCACCCGCTATCAGATAGTACTGTTTTGTTTGTCGGCATACCTTTCTCGGTACAACTACTTTGTAGTTAACTCTTAGATTTCATCAGTTTGTTTTTCTTATTACAGACTTCCCTTGTTTTGTTTTCATGTAGCCAGCCGCTCTCAATTGTTAGTGTGAAATTATTTTGTTTTGTGATCATGTTATTAACAGAGTGGCAATTCATTGTGATACCTGAATTCAGTAATTCAGAGCTACACCACATTGGACATTACAATGTTTTTGTTTTATAACTCACACATGGTTTGTCACTGCAGTATTACACTTGTTCCCTACAGAGCATAATAATGATGCAAGCTGTGAAATTGTTTCAAAATATTTTAACATTAGTACAGAGCTTAGTTACAAGATCAAAAAGGCAAAGGCACAAGACAAAGTCAATTTAATTAACTGTGAATTTAATATTTATGTGCCTTATCTTAATTGCTGTAACTCGATATAAGTAGTAATGAGTTACAGGATCGTATTTTCCAGAACTGCGATCATAATACTCCTGTGTAAACATCGTTTGTTTGAGCACTTAAAAGGAGTCGCGAGGTAGGGTAGACATTTGATCGGCCTGACGTTGCGGGCTGGATATTTTATTGCTAGATAAAGTAGAAAAGAGTGACATTGATTTGAAAACAGTAGATGAAAGAGATAACAGCCTTATGTTATCTGGTACAAAATTGTTTTACAGTCGTATTCTTATTCTTATTTCAACTATTAGTATACTGAAATATTTATATACTATACGTGTATGTATAACTTTGATATTACTTTTATCAAATAGTTTCAATGAGCCAATCAGCTTTAGTGATAAAACATAGTGTCCAAACTAGGAAACTTAATCACGTCAAAATTTAATAGCAAACCAAAGGCCTTTAATATTTACTGCCTTAACATAAAATTGATTTGGAATCGCTCGAATAGCAACAGTTTTGTTTCTAAACGATTTAACGATTTAGCATTTTTAGTGATTCCACATCTATGCTGCTTAGCATCGGGTGCGTCTGTCAATTTGGCGGGCACAGTTACATCAGATACCGTTACCATTGTGCCCGTCATGGGGTTATCGGAGATGGCGTGGAATGCCAAAACGAGTTACCAGTATGTTAAACTCTTGCCGTATATGAGATAAGTTTATGTACATCATTAAAATAGAGACAAGGGGTTACATACAATTACTGCCCATAACCTTTGACTGCAAGGAAACTATGAACTAAATAAAACGTTTTTAAGGAAACCCAACAATTTTTTATGTTATTTTCTTTGTTGCAGTTGCCGTACACTCTACACGCGAAGGTTATGAAGGACTCCGGAGCCCTCCACACGCCAACCTTCAACATATCCAATGAAGGCTTCGTGCCCACCGAGCCCCAGACGTGGCGCGTCGACCTGCCGTGTACCGGCACCGTGGCCGCCGAAGTCGACGTCACTATATCCCTAAACGTCTCCACCGGCTCGTCATCCACGGCGCTGCACTTCCAGCGCAAGAAAATCTGCTTGAAAGACGTTCCCCGGCCGGCCGTGAGAGTCGACAACGCGCCGTACGCGCCGACTTCCGCCGATATATTTTACGCCGGCGCCGGATGCGCGGGCGCAGCGCTTCTAATAGCAGCCATCTCCGCGGCCGCATGCAGGGCGAGAGCGAGGAAGCTACGAAGAGCGAGAAGCGACGAGCAAGATGCTCACGCGTTCCTTCCGGACTCCTCCTGCAAATCCGCAGCCAGCTACACCAGCTACCGTCGTCCCACGTCCATACCCGCACCGGCCCCGGAGGACAGAGCCAGGGATCTTCAGCAGAGAATCGCCGAGTTGACCATCCAGAGGTGCAGAGTGCGACTACGATCGGTGGCCATGGAGGGTACATTCGGAAGGGTGTACCGAGGGACATACGCCGACGAAGAAGCGAGAGAGCAGGAGGTTCTCGTTAAGACTGTCGCAGAACACGCTTCTCAAGTACAGGTGAGATCACAATGCGATAAACTTACACTTGCTAGTGCTCACGTCTCAAATCTTTATTACAAAACCGTTGTAAAACAATTTTATCAGGAAAAAGTTAAAATTATCTCACTCCTACGGGATTAACAATTTTAAAAGCCCCAATCCCTATTGGCGAAGCCTGCAATAAAAGCGTAAATCGATTCTCGCTCGCAAAGTGCTTCATATGATGCGAATTTTCCTTTTTCCTTTTAAAAACAATTTAAGCTTGAATGTAGGATGAAATTCTTTATCCACTTAAAAGCATTCAATATTTTTTGCACAGGTATCCCTGCTACTCCAGGAAGGCTGTATGCTTTACGGCTTACATCACGAAAGGGTACTTTCTGTCCTTGGCGTGAGCATAGAAGACCAGACCGCGCCCTTCCTTCTGTACCCATGGAACGCCGGTTGGAAGAATCTCAAGCAGTTCCTGCTTATGTGCCGGGGGGTCAACATGGGTGGGAACTCAGGCCCCCCTCCCCCTCCTTTGACCACCCAGCACGTGGTCAGAATGGCCCTGCACGCCCTAGACGGCCTCTCGTATCTGCACTCTCAACACGTCCTACATAAGGACATAGCCGCAAGGAACTGCATGTAAGTTTTTTTGGAGATTTCTCATGAATATTCATCGCCCTCTTTTGTTATTGTAGCATCAAGCCTAAGCGCCTTTTCACATGTACACAGCCGCGGCGCGGTCGCCATGCCGTGTTGCATCCGAGTTCACGTGAAAGCGTTAATCAACAAATCCATATATTACTGAGACGGTCGCCATATTTTAAGTATGTAAGTACTAGCGACATATGGTTACGACACGGTCGCTGAGTCACGTAAAAGCTTTCATAGTAGCTCATATCGTACTTTTCGCGGCACAACGACCGTGTGTTAACCGTGTGCATGTGAAAAGGCACTTAGGCTCAAACTGTCCTAGTTTCAAAAGTTCGTTACATAGACAAAGTAAAGTGGTTTCGAGCCTTGGGCCAGTAAACTGACTTATATTGGAAATAAAAAAAGACTCGACATGATAGACTTGGAATACTCTGTGTCTAATTTATGATCAGATCAGCAAAGAAAGTGACTAATTGGTTCCGACGGTAGCTTTGTGCCTAAAACCATTAGACTAGAGCCAATTAAAGTTAAATTATATTGAGCAATAAACTCAACCTAGTCTTCTAGCTTAATTAATATAACGAAGCTGTTATTTTTACGACTCAAAGTGCAAAAACATGTACAGTGTAATTATTAGGTATTCGTTAACTTTTCATTTGAATTATTTCGTTGAATTAAAGTTGTTTTCAGGTGCGATAAAGTTGAACAGCGCAGCTTTTGCCTAATTTACTTGATAGTTCTTGACACGCAAATGTTTATTTTTCACCTATTTCGTCACACGAAATTATAAAGTTACACGAAATTATTACTCAATAATTTATACCAATGTGCAAAATGTTGAATTTTTAAACAGGAATCATGCTTACTGATTACTGTGCTAACTGAATAGAAAACTAATTATCCAAATTCTAAAGTTGGATATGCGAAAAGGTATTAGCTTATATCAACTTGTATTGCTACTAATTTGGTATGTAATATGTATCGTTTAGAGTCACCGAGAATATACCTTTATAGGATTTCTTACCAGCTACGCGGTGTATCTCTTCATAGACCAAGCATGCCGTCTCATTAAAATATCATGTATTCGCTCAAGATTGACGGTATGGTTGCTTAACCCTTTGTCAAAAAATGTATCTTTTCCATACAAAAAGCGATTGTCAACAATGTGTTGTGTTGTCACTTATAATTGTTGACAACGGCGGATTGTATAGAACAGAGGGTCAATGAACCATACCGCCAATCTTGAGCGGATTCACAATATGGTACACTAATCTCTACCTTCTTTCCAGTGTGGACGAGAACCTGCGAGTGATGATCGCCGACAACGCCCTAGCGCGCGACCTCTTCCCGGCGGACTACCACTGCCTGGGAGACAACGAGAACAGACCCATCAAGTGGCTGGCTCTAGAGTCGCTCACCAAGAAGCAATTCAGCCCGTCAGCTGATGTGTGGGCGTTGGGGGTTCTGATGTGGGAGCTGACGACGCTAGCCCATCAGCCGTACGCCGAGGTGGACCCGTTTGAAGTGGCGGCGTACTTGAGGGACGGGTACCGGTTGCAGCAGCCGGCGAACTGCCCGGATGAACTGTAAGTAGATGTTTTTTCAGCCCCTTACTAATAAATACCAAGGCCCCACTGAATACTAAAAGGTAACACTGTGTTGTGTTTTGTCGACTGAATTTACCGAAGACTCAACTAACCTAACCTAACCTACACCTCAGTTCTTAGTTTTTGCTGTTTGTCGGTTTTTTATTCCAAAAGTTGGCTGCTACATTTTTTTCAGGAATTAGGTAATAATATGCTGCAATGATTATTGTAGGCTTGGGTAACCTTCTAGAGGGCTGATTCGGAATTTTAAGTTTTATTCTAGTTCGAAAACTTAAAGTTTTTGAGACCGAAATGCACTTTTTGAATCAGGCCTGATCACTTTAATTAATTCACCAAAAAACTTAATACACATTTTTAAAGGATGACAAATGTTTCAGTACTCTGACGGTCCTATTCTGAATCATGACTAACCACCGACCGTTGCTCTTCAGATTTCCACTTAATTTCTAACCCTCAAATTTTTCCAACAGGTTTGCAGTAATGGCGTACTGCTGGGCCATGTCACCCGACGACCGACCCACGTTGCCCCAACTACAGATATTCTTAAGAGAGTTCCACACACAGCTCACCAGGTTCGTGTAGACCAAAGATGGCCTTATGGCTTTGTTGGAGGGAGTTTCTGAAAATCTAAAGAGAATTTCTGACATAAAAGTCAGTAAATTGCATTTTATGGGCTTATTTAGACGTTTTTAAGATCGAGATCGCTTTCAGTTTGTAGTTTCTGAAACTAAAATTGGTACTGAATTCAAGCGTATCTTTAAATTTTCAAATTAATTAATATAGTAACTAAGTGACGATGAACATTTTATACTTGTTTCTGGTACATCCATGATTTTTATGTTACTTTAGTCACTGTATTTCCAATTTGAAATGAAACTCAAAACAAAAGAAGAACATTTTAACAGTTTTTTAGAAATTCCGACTAATGGAAGCCTTATTACTTGTAAATACTCAACGTGCGAGGCGTAGATAAGAGACTGATGTAAAGGCGAGAGCACACGCACAACACTAGTAATTATATTTATCATGAATATTTATAACCGTTGAGGTTATATATATTTTTAACAAATATTCTCCCACCGCATCATAAGTCATAACATCAAGATATTTGATTGTAACCTGTTTCTAAAATCCAATTTTCAGAAAACCTAAACTAATATTATTACATAACGTCTTGTTCCAACAATTCGCATGTCATCCTAAAGCAAAATTAATTTCTGAAAATTGGATTGTCATGTTACTGAAACTGTCAATCGTGTGCCCTCAGTCTTACTTGTAATTGAATTGTAAATGATAATTTATAACGCAGCTGTCACATGTTTGTGTTTTTGTCTCACTCCAATCCTCGGGAGATCTATTAATTACCACACAATAGCCAAGCCATTTTAGTGAAATTCCGTTTTGCACTAATAAGGATTTAGACAAGACAAGTTTATTACGGACGATTGGCGTTAGACCGATACCTCCTTTGCTCGTATCGAAAAATTGAATCAATGACGGACTCAATTTGGTCTGGTTATATCAAATTCAGCTGATCTATACACATATGTAATTAAACAGTAAAATTAAAGTGTCTGTACATTAATTTTTTTACAAAATAATCAATGTGGCGGTGCTAAGGAACAGTAGTAGAACACATCGATATAAAAAAAGTTGTCTGTTTGTACGCGCTAATCTCAGGAACTACTGGACGGATTTGAATAAATCTTTTTTTGTTTAATAGTTATTAGGTCTGAGCAACATATAGAATTTTTATCCCGGGAAAATACACAGTTCCCGTGTGGTATTCTAATTTTTGCGGAACGAAGTTGCGGTCACCAGCTAGTTTCGACAGTAAAAGGTCCTTCAGATATATTTTAAATTTTTCTATAAAACAAAACTAACTTTTACCGAGAGGGCTTTTCGTATTGGGGTCGATCTGGTTGATATAAGAGTACTTCAGAGAGAAACTGTTGTAGTCCACCAATAGGAAAGTCATAGAGAATTTATACGGTTCGTTGTTGTCTGAAAATATTTAAAGTTGTTGATTTTTTACTATATGTATACTTTGAAATTTTGTTCGTGAAACTTCATAAACTATACCGTTTTTCGGTGCATTGCTGCGTTGGTAAACTTCGATCCAATTTTGTTAGGATTCAAAGTTGCCGTCTAACAAGTGCCACCGGCAAAACCTTATGCCTTGTTCCGCGTTCCGAGTCACTCCGAGACCGCGAGATTTAACTTTTGTACGATCGTGAGCTCTAACATATTAAATGAAGTTTTATTTTTCACTACACTTGATATAATTTAAGTGGTTTTGTGTCAGATAGTCTTGGTGCCAATAATTTATTTAATTTTAAAGATCAAATATTACTAAGATCCACAGATCATCTTAGTAATATTTGATCGAAGTTGGTAATGTATAATTTTGATATTTGAAATGTCCGTTACTGTATTTAAGATATTTGTTGTGTTTAGAAACTTTACAGTAATATTAGATATATGATATATGAAATATTTTTTTTATATAACTTAGAATGACCAAATATGAGTCGAGGACGCGTCCGAATGTTTCGGAGCCATTTAACATTATAGACACATTTTTATGACTTGATGAAATAACTAATAATATTAATCTGAAATCAAAAAAAAAAAATATGCGCCAAGCGACTTTTATTCGGTTTAAGTTGCAATTGAGTATTTTTCATTAAAATAAGATAGTTACTGCACTTTCAAAAATTTTAGATCTAAAATAAAATACTGGATGTATAAACGTACAACAATGTAAGTTAAGAATGTAGACAAAAAAAAATAGATTTAGAATTACATATAATAAATATATGTAATTCTAAATCTATTTTTGGATTACATATATTTATTATTATATATATATTACATGTATATATAATAAACGGAATGCCGTAAAAACGTGTCTTACTGCGTCTATACCGTAATTAATTATACAGCAGGGTAACTAAATAATAATCACATGATAATATAAAATATTTTTAAAACTTAATTTGAATTCTTAACCAATTTAAATTCTTTAAATAACATATTGTTTTTAAAAATTGTGGCAATAACACATGTCTACTACACCGACTACACGCCATATTGTGTAACTTAAATTTTTTGTTTATTACATAAGGTACAAAAGTAACTAATAAACTAAATAAGGTTACAAATTAATTTGACGATTATTAATACCACAGAATACATTATAGTAGTAAAATGAACAATTTTGAACGTGAATCGTGATGTGACATGATTCTACTGACTGTTTGATATGCGGTATATTGGCGCTGATGGCAGTGGCGAGCGGGAAAGGAACTAATGAGTTCTACATTTAACACTTACAGTTATCTATGAACTTCCACCACTTATTTAAACATAACCTTATTTAATTGAGTGGTGGTATTTATACCACCACTCAATTAAATACGAAATTACAAATAAACTTTATCGCGTCAAATTTTTAGTTGAATACTTTGTAAACAAAAATAATTGAAACGATTACGGGGCCATTTGCAAATAAATGATCAGATTTAGTTATTATCCCCCCGTTTTCTACACTCAAGTCGTCTCATTTCAAAGGGTATCGTGAGTAATTGAACGGATGATGCCGGTAAATACTTATTGTATTTAGATTAAAGAGCGCGCTTTAGAAGTCATCAATAAGTAATAAATTTACAAATCCCAATAATAAACTGCGATTTGACTTAGCCAACGATTCAGAGCAGTGCAGACGAGCCACTTCAGATTTAAATATTTAGCGATCCAGACAGACCAAAGAAACGCTCTAAAACCATAGGATAGCTACGAGTAAAAAAGCTCTCGGACGGTGTAATCAAATCTTATTTAAAGATTTTATTATTAATAAATGTCAGTAGATAATCGCCATTTTGATATAAATCTAAAATTCATATTAAAATAAAAAAATGTATTTGTATTTTGTTAAAATTAATACGAAAAAATGATTTATTTAACAAAATATAAAAAAATGTGTACTAATATATTGCTTATTAAGTTATCAGACAAAGTAGTTGTGCCTGGTAGTAATACTCGCGTAAAAATCCAGTGTACCCTTTGTGTTAATCCAGGTCCAGCCATTTAAGCGTGAAAAGGGAACAAACATACACACTCCTACACTTTGGATATCTCAATTTTTCTATTTATTATATTAGTATGATTACAATCCGTAAATATTTCAAAACTCTGTCTTCAACTTCTACGATAAATTAAATCCGGCACTGAATTTGCGACGCGAGAATTTTTTAACAGATTAAGAAAAAATACAATATTTAATCTCCTTAGTTTAAATACATTTTTAAGTCCGGAATGTCATAACAAAATAGTAAACATTTTTAATAAGTTAATAGTAGAAGCTACTACAGTTGTTGATATTTTATTCAGTATATTTTCCTTTTTTTATAAATTATGGAGCCAAACGAACAGTGAAATTACGCGAGGTGGAGAGGCTCTAAGAAATCTGATCACCTGTGACAAGTTGGGTGTAGAAATGAATATGAATGATCGCTTAGTGTTTCATCGAAAACTTGTGCTGCTCGGGTATTGTACCGAAATCGCATCAAAGTGTAGCATAATTGCGCATAATAAAAAGAAAAGTTTCATAATTTTTTGCCCGCTGTGCTTGAAAATTATTCTTAGCGCTTCTAGTGGTCCGTCTGCGCGGGGTCTCACTGGGTGCAGAAGTTATTTCCGGGTGTATTATGCAGTTGTACAGCCGCGCTGCCAGGCCACAAAGACCCTGACTGTCGATTATTCACTTTGACTCGGTTGATTGCGAATTCTATTACAGGTTAATAGTTATATCAGACTTCGGTGTGGGCTAATTTGGTTATCACATTGAATACCAACTGATAGAAACAAAATAATCACTGAAAAGTGACTATGTTAGAAATAAATTGACCTATTTTTGTGAAAATGTCAAATACCCTATTGGGAAAGTGTGCTTATTTTTTGTAATTTTTTCTTTAACTTGTTTTTTCGCAAAGACTTAGTTGAACTGATGGAGGAGCATCATAGGCTATATTATGTCTTGGATAAACATCCTCGTCTGAGTGTTGAGTGTCCAAAGGAGGATAACTAGCTGCAATTTTACTAAAGTGAAAAGCGCATAGCCCGTATTTGATAGTCATAACAAAAAACAGCTCACACAATAAAAGCTTTTATTCGAAACGTTGGCTAAATAATCTGCGTTCATAAAATTCATCCTGACACATTGCGAAAGTGTCGACGCCATAAAATTTTACTCGACCACAATTTTACCATTTTCGGGGTTCCGTACCAAAAGGATTAGAAGTTAAAACGTGACCCGACCATTAAGGCTAGAACATGGGCCAGCGGGGTAAACTTAACCTCTCATAAGTATATTCAAACGTTAAGCACATTCCCCAAACAAGCTAAATATTCAAAAACAGAAAACCTGACTTTAGGAACCATTGGAATTTAAACATCAAGTTATATATTTCTAGAATAACTATTTAAAGCCCTTCATTTTGACACCCTACTCGACGAACGACTAAAATCTCCACCATTTTGATTTTCTAAGTTTTTAATATACCCGGTGTCACTTGCGGTATCAAGATTAATCTAACGATAAGTCATGGCACATACGTTAAAATTCTTCAATTATATATATTCTCGAAAAACATAACCCGCCTTCTGGTGCGGTCAGGTAAAAAGTGTACCGTGAATATCGATTTTTTGCAAAAAAATTCATAAACTACGAAACTAGTCGGCTAAGACGAACCATTTTTAACCGACTTCCAAAAACGAGGAGGTGATATGTTCGGCTGTGGATATATTTTTTTTTAATTTTTTTAATTATGTATGTTCAACCATGGCTTCACCGTTGTGAACCAATTTTCAAATTTTTTTCTTTGTTGTATAGGGTATTGTTCCGAATAGGTCCCATATTCACCATAATGGTGGCTGATGGAAACCATGAGTAATCGAGAGAACTCCTTGAAATTTGTTTCTAAACATATGGTGATTTTAGTTTCCTTAGAAACGTCCCAGGTATATGTTACCAAAAAGTAAAATTTGGTATCAAGGTATACCATGGTTTCGAAGGTACTCAAACAACTCATGATTCCTTACAGATACGATTTTGGGGTTTTCGGCATTGTTTCAAGAACTGAAAGTATATGTTACTACACCATAAATCATATTCATAATCATCATCACAAAAAAGGTGACGTGGATCCTTGAGTAATCGAGGGAACACCTCGAAATTTGTATGAAAACATATAGTGATTTTGGTTTCCATAGAAGCGTCCTTGGTATATTTTACCAAAAAGTATGATTTGGTACCAAGGTATACCATGGTTCCGAAGGTACTGAGAGAACTCATGATTC
>JAOTAV010066214.1:0-14098 GCA_026546445.1 Cyclargus thomasi | reverse complement strand
AAGAAAATTGATTTCCCGCTTTTACTTGACACTGGCCATGGTTGTAGCCAAGCGCCATATAAATAAATAAATAAAAAAATAAAAGTGATAAATATCCGTGGACCGTGCCTTATAGTAAAAAAAAATGTCTACAGTCAATACTGACTTTGACGTTCGAACTTCGGAGAAGGAGAACAAAATTGTCATAATAAAACCACGTTTTTTGGTCACGAAAACAGGAGTTGGGAACTAAAAGTATTTTTCATTGTACATTATAAATATGGGTGTAATACAAAGAATAAAGTAAGAAAATATACAATATAACTCATTTTTTATAATACTTTTCATTTTATTTACATAATCTGTTATTTCATAGGAAACCAACAACACGTAAGGGAAAGAAGGTTCTTCTTTCCAAGGAACCAAAGGCCATCGAAGGAGCAAAGCAATGTTTATTTCTACAAGCTCGGAACCCCTCTGAGCAAGCGAGAAAAGTATTGAAAGACATTTACGATCTCAAAAAACCAGACGCCGCCTACCTCAGTCGGAAAAATGACTTCGTACCTTTTGAGGACGCCACCTTAATAGAAAAGTAAGTACAAAACGGTCTCATTAACTGGACATTTGACTTTGATAAATAAAATGTAAAAAAACAGCAACAAAAAACTTAAATTGTTATATAGAAGCATTAATACTTAAGCTAGTTTTCTGTTGCTGTTTTTTTACATTTTTTTATCAAGGCTAAATGCCCATTGTGATTGTGTTGCAGATAGCACTATTTTATAACATTAATTAAAATAGAAATATTTTTTTTTCTTTTCTTAATGTGGTAGTGTTAGTTACACATTAAATTTTCAATATTAGACACTGCATCATAGTATTTGAAGTCGAGTTACTGGTAAATTATTATGAAATTCTAATTGCAGGTTATGTTACAAAAAAGAGGCATCATTATTTGGTGTCAGTTCTCACAGCAAGAAGAGACCACACAATATAGTACTGGGAAGAACATTCAACTATAATATTCTTGATATGATAGAGCTCGGAGCTGATAACTTCAAAGCAATGCAAGATTTTCACAACATGAAAGTGTTAACAGGCATCAAACCCTGTCTTCTGTTCAATGGACCTGCATGGGATTTGAACCAAGAGTTAAAACGGTTGAAAAATCTTTTCACAGACTTCTTTCAAAGGGAAAAGGTGAATATCACAGATTTTAGCTAATTTATTAAGTCTTTTATTCCAAAATGTTCTTTTTCCAATAATATGAGAGTACTTTTCTTAGAAAAAGTCTTTCAAATTGGTGTGCCTGTTAACAATGGCTTCCTCCAGCACTTTCCAGTAGGGTTCAACTCTTAGCTTTATCTTAACTTGCTATTTCATGGCAGGTCCACTTCTCTTTTAAAATCTCTCAGATACTACATTATGACTCTGAATAAATTTACTTTCTTTGCACCATACAGTGTGCCATGCCCATCCTCATTTCAATGTATCTATTCGTTTGAGTGTTGGTTTTGTAGTTTACATTCCATCATGCTTTGCTCTATGGCTCCTTGGTTTGCTAGCATTTCTCTTTGTGCTTTTGTGAGGGACCATGTTTGGCGCCATAAGTGAGACAATGGAGTACACATATATAAAAAGTTTTGCTTTTTAGGCTGAATTCTTTGTTTTTTAAAATCTCCTAGTGACTAAAACTTATTCCGACCATGTGCTATTCCTTTATCTATTTCTTTGTTCATTTGGTCATGGAAGGAAATTGTTTGTCTAAAGTAAGTTGACAAGCTATGACGGCTATGTCTTGGTTTGCTCAATTATTCATCACTTTGGTCTTACTGGAAGCCTATTATTTTGCTGCTATCAGCTGTTAGTTTGCTCAGCATAAATTGTAATTTGTCTGGGTCTTCAAATACAATGATGTCATCATTGCAGATGGTTAAGGCGAGAGCCATAAATGTTAAGACCAAAATGTGCACAGTTTAGATTTAAAAAAACATATTGTAAGATTAAAATCCATCTAGCCAAAGTCAAACAATTTTATTATAAAAATATTTCTGTGCTCAAAATCTTCTGGAATATTTGTATTTTGTTAGCCCAGCTATATTATAACACCACTTATTGTGCAATCTTAATGAAACACACTTTTTCATGCAATAATGCAAAGTGAATATGGTGGAAATAGTTCCACTATATTCACTTTGATTTTACAAATTTAAAACAAATACACGACCAGTTTCGACAAAGTCATCATCAGGAGTCTTGTGTGACTTTGTCGAAACCTGACGTGAATTTTTATAAATAGTGCATGAAAAGGTGTATTTCATTAAGGTTGAACATGAATTTTCACCATGAACCAACAGAACAATTACATAACTATTATAGTGTGCATTTGCACATTGGAAGAGTCATTCAATTGCCAAAGAAAGTAGACCATTAAAACACCGCATAAAAATATTTTCTAGAAGATGTTTTCTTAATATAAAATTTAAATTTTCAGGTAGAAACTATAAGGCTGCAAGGATTGGAACATGTAATAAGTTTTACTGCAACTGATGAAGGTATTATATATCTGCGCTCCTATAGAATTTTACTCAAGAAGAGTGGCCAAAGAACTCCTAGAATTGAACTGGAGGAAATAGGTAAAGTTATCTATTATATTGGTTTTGTGATACACAAATTTTTGCGCAACGAAGATGCAGGCACCGACAAGTACAATATAAAACTAAATGAGACTGTTTATTTATTGAAGCTAGTCACCACATATTTTTAGCTAGTTTGTTATGAGCAACCATTGCTGTTGAATGACTGAATGTTATGGATTTTTTTTTTCTTTTAGGACCATCTATAGACTTTAAACTAAGGAGAACGAAGCTTGCTTCCGATGATCTATACAAAGAGGCCTGCAGAGTTCCCAAAGAAATTAAGGCTGTTGCTAAAAAGAATATTTCCAAGGATGCATTTGGCACTAAGTTTGGTCGCATTCACATGGGCAAACAGAACATCAACAGAATACAAACGAGAAAGATGAAGGGCTTGAGAAAAACGCCAGAAGAAAAGAAGAAGTTTTTGCAAAGAAAGAAATTGGCAAAAAAACAACAGCATGCACAAACTGCTTAAATGTCAATAAACAAAAATTTCCAAAATTCTCAAAATAGTCTGTTCTTTAATTTTAAAGGTTATGAACTATAAAGGTCATCTATAGCTCAAAATTCAACACTCTCATTTAAAAGTTTTAATATCAATATGAATGGAGCAAGCAGTAACCTCTATTTGCCCTCTAAATACTTGTTTAATTAGTAAATTATATTTATGTGCATAATACTTATTAAATAGTAATTATTATTATTTAATAAGTATTATGCACATAATACTTATTACTATTTAATAAGTATTATGTGCATAATACTTATTAAATAGTAATGATAAAAAAAGTTGGGATAACCTCCTTGATTTTGGACGTCGGTTAAAAACTAAAACCCGACGACTTTCTAAAAAGTAAGAAACAAGAAAATATTATAGTGACATGGACATGTCTAAGGAAGGGCCGTGGTCGTATGCACCTACCTACTGTAATTAATTACTATAGTTATAAATAAATAAAAGGGGCATACAACTACGGCTGTTCTTTAAAAGTGACCATATCACTATATTTCCTTGTGTCTTACTTTTTAGAACGTGTTTTAGTAGTCGGGTTTTAGTTTTTTTAAACGTTATTTTTATTTCAATTATATACATGATACAAGTCATAACTTGACATGCACAATATAAGGGTAAAAGTACGCATGCGCCAAAAACTACGGACTTAAATAATAAAAAAAACTGTTAATTTTAGTGAACAAAAACTTATCACTGGCCGTGTTCGCTAGAATTTTTTGGCAGGCGCAAGTCTCTTATGCGCATGTCAAACTCACGTAAAGTCATCGCAACTACAACTTGACCAATTATAAACAATTTTTTGTGAAGTTGTTATGACAATGCCTGGTTTTACACGTATTAAATAGATTAAGTAGTTAACTAAATTCTAAGTTAACTTTAAATTATTAACTGCATGTAAACACAGATTTTAGTAGGCGGCAAGTTAAGTCACTTAAAATTAAGTTAAAATTTAGTTAACTACTTATCTATTTAGTACGTGTAAACCAGACATAAGGTCCGGTTTACAGTTAATTAGGTATAGTAGCGAGTTAACAAAACGGTCAGCTAAAAATTAAGTAGTAAGTATTAAGTGACGTTCAAACGTAGGCGATAACAAGATAAGTTATCGCCTACAAACTAATTAAATTTAATATTTTACTCAACTAAAAACTGTTGTATTAAATTTTTTGATAAATTAAATATCATAATATGAACTATACTAAACCCAAACGTCTACACGCTGGTGAGTTAAGTTGGCGGTGTGCGGGAGAAGCGAGAGGGGTAGCACGCACTTCGCCAAAAAATAGGATCGCGTTCTATTTAAGCCAACTTAATTAACGACTTAACTCGTTTTTGCCGTTCAAACGTCAAATATAACTAAACTCGCCGATCGTCCAAGTTAACTCGCAACTTAACTAAATTAAGTGTACGATAAATCGGCCTAAGAGATTTTGCGTGCGCATGCAAAAACGTTAACGAACACCGTCGTTGACTATGGCCGTGTTCGCTAGCGTTTACCTGTCAAATTGTAAGCAATTATAGTTAGCGTTGCTATGGCATGCGCATAAGAGACTTGCGTCTGTCAAAAAAAAATTCTAGCAAACACGGTCTATCATTGAAGCTAGTCATCTCATTCATCATACATTAATTAAATCTTCATTCATGTTAACCACTTTTCCTTCCCGCAACTGTGATTATCTTAAGGGGAAATCCAGAAATACTAAATATCGTATTTCAAACCACAATCTATTTATGCAAATCAGTTCAAGTATTGTTCAGATTCTAGAAAATTTATGAGGAAAAAAGAAAAAAGTATTAAAATATATTGTCAAGCTCCCAATTATATTACCTACCTACGATTCGGACACGCAGATCGGGCGATTCGTGCAAAACCCATAAAAGAAAAAAACAAGTCCTTATTTTTGAGTGCAAATTATATCGATGTTATTGTATATAAAATTGTGAATACTTACACTTGCACATTTAACTTACTAGCACATAATATTTTAAGAAAAATCATTAATTCGGTATTTTTCGGACAAACCTGAATTATTATCGATTTTTCAGTGCAGTGGCAAAATCCCACTACCTCGGTATAAAACCCGCAGTCGCTATGTTGATGCTGTTACGTATATTACATAATAAAACAGTAAAATTGGAGTGTCTGTACATTTAATATTTTTGCAAAATAATCAATGTGGATGCTAAAGAACAGTAATAGAACAAATATCGACAAAAAAGTTGTCTGTTTGTACGCGCTAATCTTAGGAACTACTGGACGGATTTGAATAAATCTTTTTTTGTTTAAAAGCTGTTACGTCTGGGGAACATAGAGAATACTTTTTATGCCAGGAAAATGTACGGTTCCCGTGTGATATACAAAATTTTAACTCGAAACGCAGTTGCGGCCACTAACTAGTTAACAATATAACAGGATATAAATAATTGGACATTACTGAGAAGAAAGTTTTTCCCTCTAAATATGGATATTACTGCAATTGTTAACTGAAATTATCTGCCTACCTTACCTAATTGCTGTTGGTTATTTAGGTCAAGATTAAAAACCTATTATCTAGCCTCCTACTTTTTATAACAAAATACTGGCCAGTGCACTTAGTACCTTGACGTAACTCACGTAATAGTTTTATCGTAAAATATTATTTAAGTATCGAGCAGAGTATAACCATTTTCGTAACAAATATTGCATTTCGTACTCAACCGGATGTACAGTTTGGAGTAGGTGAAATATATTCCTAATCCTTGGTGATATAAAAGCTATAGCTGAAGTTTAAGTACTAAATACGTTACCCCTATGCTGTACTACTTAGGTAACGCTGCTAAATGCTCTCGGGTTTTTTTAATTACAATTTATTTGAGTTGTCTATTGGCCTTATGCATATATCCCTTTTCTGTCACTATTATTACAATTTATTCGCACCAAGGTTAAAGTTTCATCGAAGTTTACTATAGTAGGTCCATCACGCTGTGGACGTTTTTTTTTTAATTTTCCTATGTACAATATTTGTGAGAGATTTCTATAATGGTTTAAGTTACAACTAAAATTGTACTGTCTCTTACAACTGTATTTAATATTAAGTTGTGACATACTTTATTGTTTTTACCGACCTCTGAGGATCACGACTTTTCGTAGCTTGTTGCCCGCGAATGTTCAAGGACTCGGTAGTTTCCGGGGGTTGAACATTCTACCTTCACAAAAAGTTATTATAGCTTTTAATTTACCCTGTGGCACAGCCCGTGGTGTAGGGTTCACACTCCGTACGGACTGCGGATTCTACATCCGCTTAGTTAGTAGTGGCTACTATCCGCCAGTGCGGATAGCGGACTAATTAAGCGGATACAACTCAATGTTTTACAGAAGTCAGAACTAGCGAAAAAAATCGCTTAAATAAAATCAGAATCAAACGAATCGAATTATTTTCTCTTTGAATTTGACAGCGAATGATTCGGACGAATCGGACGATTTGGCGCGGGCAAGTTTGCGGGGTAACGAGAAATTTCGTATATCGAATTCTAAAATTCGTTACGGTTCCTTTGGTTGTAAGAGATGTGCTTCACCATAATAAAAATATAATCGTGGTCTGCCATTATTATATACATACTGGCTACCGCGACTATTGACGCGCTGCGACGTCACATCGTTTCATCGAACTGACGAAATAAAATATACTATATTGATTTATTTAATACGAATATAAATTATCCTCAAACGGGCAACAGAGCCTACAGACGATAAAATTTAAATTACAAAAGAGTTCAACGACGTCACGGCGCGTCAGACGCCACTTGGCTTTGGGACAGGTTTTGGGGTATTTACCTGGGGTCTAGTAAGCATCTCTGACCCACTTCGGGAGTGAACCTGACCGCTCAGAGTTATTATACCTCTGACAGAACATTTATGTCATGGACATAAGGATCACAAAAATTTCTCCTGAGTTTTGTCTCCGGGTAAGAACCGGCTACTGAGATGGAAGGTAGGTACTACAGAGAAGTTACAATGGAAGATGTTCATTCTTTTTTCTGTTGCAGTACCAACTATCAAAGTTTAAGAACTTCTATTTAAGATCTGGTACCTATTATTAGTAGGTATTTGAGGCAAGCTTAAACCTTGTCATATACTTCAGTCTCCTATTACGCTTATTAGAGCCTTAAAACAGTTACGAAGTAGACTCCAGTGGCTTTACCATGGAAATATTTTACAGCACCTATAGCGGTCTCTTGGGGAACTAAAATTTCCATGCTAAAAATTGACGTTGTCACTATCGAGCAGCAACAAACACTATTGCTTCAAATTTTTTATGATATTTAGGAGGTAAGCAAGCAGATGGGTTACCTGATGAAAAAAATTAGGGAATGGGAATAAAGATAGGGGGATTAGGGAAGTTGAACCACCGGTAAACTCACTCACTGAACGAAACACAGCACAATGCCTTTTCACGCCAGTTTTCGTGCCGAAGCATGACTCTGCTGCGGGAACAACTTATGTTAAAGCCACAGATAAGGGACCTCTCTTACTTACCTAGGAAACGCGGCGTTGTCTCACTAGTCTCAAATAGATGACTCGTTATCTAAACGCGGTCGCGGGGAAAACCACCGCTCACGGGGAGTTTCTACTCATAAATTAATATTAAGTGCATATTTTTTATGTTTTATGTGGTATTTACTATTGTTTCGGGTTTTCGAGGGAATATGGAATATTTGTATAAAAATATTGTAGGGGTCTTCCTCGGATTTAAATATTTTTGATGTAACAAGCGAAACGCTAAACATTTCCAATTTTTTCAGACCATAGCCTGTGAATAATAGTTTCATTATTTTTTCTGTTGTTTTATTTTATTTTGTGGGGCAAGCAAGCAGAGAGTTATCTAATGGCTACTGCCGTCATCATTGGCATTTATGACATTAGAAACATTACAAGTGCGTTGGCAGCCTTTTTAAGGAAGAATATAACTTTCACTCACTGGACGAAACACAGCTCAATTAATGCACACCACGCCAGTTATTTGTGAGGCCGTAGTATTTCTCCGGTCCAGCCAGCCCATGGCTCTCCCACGGCAATGAGCGTTCGTATTATGTACTTCAGAAAATAAAAAAATGTCACATCTGTAAACGCCGGGTTCGAACCCAGCATCCTCTAGAGGAACCAATGGTCTCTACCCATTAGGCCATGAACGTTTTTCTTATTTTATCATGCTACTACGTATACCTACTAATAATATAGTAATAGCTTCTATTTACTACTTAATGTACCGACGGTTTTCGTAGTTACGTTAACATAACTACACCATGATATAATATATATCGTTATAAAACACGATAATATAATATAATAGCCTAGCTATTACCATTATTTCGTACAAATCATCTTTTTTCTACGTCCTAGGCAAGTGTTCAAATATGATAGCTCGACCGTGGTGCCATTGCCATATTGAGTTATTGTCTATTAAATAAACAAAATGAATAATCAAGGCTTTTGTTTCAACAATTACCTATTTAGATTTTTTACATGTAGGTAACCTACTTTAAAATTAGTTTGGAGGTAACGTAAACTACTGTTGTTATATAGTTCTAGATATAACTGCTCATATGCGTTTTGTTAAATGTTAATCATATGCTCGAGAATCCTACTCTAGTAGCCTACTGATCCCTCGTGTTTTGTATGACCCTCAGGAGTTTGTGGTGTCTCCCGTTAAGCATAGGGCGGGAATTCTACTAATTCCTCCTATTTTCTTGTTGGGACTAGCAACGAAGTTAATCAGAAATTTCGTAGCTGGTCCTGATTTCCAAGGCAGATTTAGCATGTCCGGTGTCCTTCGGTCTCCCTGAGATTATATATCAGGGAGACCGAAGATTTATATATCAAAGATATATACGAGATTATATATCAAAGATCTTTCAATCTTGGCGGCACAGGAGATGGAGCGGTGGGAATGTGTGGCGGCCCGTTGAAAAAAAACCAGACCCTCGTACATATAATGTGTACAAGCAATTAGTGGCTTAATATCAAGTATTAATTAAAAAACAACGTTCCTTCTGGCGCAGTCGGGTCTGTTTTGCTTATTGCCAATTCTCCAGCAATAGTATTATGTACCCCATCTTTAGGACTTTCACAGCAAAATAATGTTTTCAAAAGCAGAATTAATAGTAGACTTTTCGACCGCTCAGTGCAAAAGTTAAGTTATTTTCTACGTAATAGTTTATTGTATTTGTCGATTGTTGTTGTAGTTTTCCAGCGGTTGGTATGCCCCTAATTAGGTACCTACTAGATGACGCCGGCAACTTTGTTGCCTCAAAATGTGTATAACCTAAAGGAACTGTACATTTTCACTCGTTCAAAAGCATCCTATGTCCTTCCCCGAGACTCAAAGTATGTCCAAATCAAATTTTAGCAAAATCGGTTTAAGTGGTTTGGGTGTGAACAGGTAACAGACAGACACATAGGCACTGAAGAGACAAATTTTCGCATTAATAGTATTATACTTAAAATAAGTAACTAGCCAGAATAGAATTATGGAAGTATGGATCTGGAAGTACGGATAATAAGTGCCTTATGGTATCTATCGTACTCAAAAGAACCAGATAAGTATTTATAATATGTATTTGTAAGCTTATCACGTGAGATTTTGTAATAACAGCCAAGGAAACGGGCACGGGACAGCTAGTGTCCTAGCTATTATAAATTCTCATGTCACACAGTACCTACATGTTAGCTGTACCCCCTTTTTCATAAAAATATTTAAGCAATGTTTAACAAATCAAGGTTCGCTATCCTTTAATATTGAAAATGTCACACGACAGAAAGGGACAGCGAACCTTGATTAGGTAAACATTGCTTAAATATTTTTTGAATAAGGGGGCTAGTTTCCGTACCCCTCAGTGATAAGAGTTATTTAACATTAATTTAAACGACCAATGAAGTGGGAGCGGGACAGCTATTATCAGCTACATGCTCTTCTAGTCCCGATTTAATTCGCTTCCTGAAAATAAATATATACATTCTTCTTGTTTACTAACAAAATATGTCTATATACTAACAAAGTATGCGCATTACCTTTTCTGGAATATTGAAAACGTCACAGGCCAGAAAGGGACAGTGAATCTTAAGTAGTTAATCATTTTTTAAATATTTTTATGAATAACGGGGTTAATGAAAATTAACTCTATTTGAAATATATTTCGTTTGTAAATGTTAGGAGAATGTGTATATTTATTTTCAGGAAGCGAATTAGATTGAGACTTCAGAAATATTTTCTTTTATCTAGATAAGAGAACATAAAACCGGCCAAGTGCGAGTTGGATTCGCGCACGAAGGGTTCCGTATTAGTACAGAGCAAAAAATTGGATAAACGCGTTTTTGAAAGTTTGAAATGTTTAAAAAAGTTTTAAAGTTATAGTAAAAAATTATGAAAACGTAAAAATTTATAAAACAAAGTCATAAAATAAAAATAAGTTGGTGGAAATCAAACCATGACCTCTTCGAAATTAAGCACTTACTCCACCACTCCGCTGATGACAAACGCGTCGAATTTATTTTTATAACGTTAAAACGTAGAAAACATATTTGTTGTATTAAAGCCACCTTTAAAGATTTATTTTGTTTTTAGTATTTGTTGTTGTATATTCTGTGAAAATTTCAACTCTCTAGCTATTACCGTTCTTGAGATAGAGCCTGGAGACAGACGGACGGACAAACAAACAGACGGACAGACATTGAAGTCTTAGTAATCGGGTCCCGTTTTTACCCTTTGGGTACGGAACCCTAAAAAGATAATAATTATTCTCATTTCTCTTCTCACACATGCATAATTTCAAAAGACAAAATGCAGACATTCAAATAGGATATAGTCAACACAAACGACTGACTTCGATACGGACATTAACTGGCACAATGTCAACAATATGCATTAAACATAATAATTAAATCCGAAGATAATTCGAAGTGTAATTAATTATATAATATCGGAACCTTGGGAGCGGACAATATTAAGTGAAGGCGTTAGAGGAGCGTTACCCTTGAGTTACCAGCCGAGTTGCTTGCAGTCTTCACGCGTCTGCCTTCCTAACCCCTCGCGTGGCAGGCCTCCTATACCTCCCATGCACAGTTTCGAGCGATGCGACACCGGCGGAAAGACGCCGCACAAACACCTCACAGTATCCCTCATCCGTAGTGCGTGTTTTGTATTTCTGGACTCTCAGTGTTGAAATGGATACCCAACCGGAGCTTCAGGAGCTATTGCAGAAGCGGGAGGGACCGACAAGTGAGTAAATTCGTTCCACAACGACATCTTCGATACGGTCATCGGTTTCGAAGCATTGACAGTAAGGTCATGAACAATAACACTTTTCAGTTTGATGAACACGCTCCTAATAACGTTTATTTGGATAAAAATTATTTATGTATAAAATTAGTGCGTTAACTGTTCACACGTTTTAAATTGATCTAATTCTGATAATTTTTTTGTTAACATCTTTTAATCAAGCCCCTGTTTGAGCGAAGGCATAATAGGCATAACAGGCACTTGAAATAATAGCGTTGTATTTGAATTATTTGGTTTCACAGAAGACTAATTATAAACTTAAATTAGATGTCACAGTTTAAAACTATGAATTCGTTAGATTCTGGTAATATTATATTAAAAACGAAAATCGTAACTGCGTTTATGTTTCCCAGGAGAAACTTACATTTTTTTTAAAGTTAATTAAAGTAGCAAACATACGGATATAGCATTTGTATTTATAAACTGTATATTTTTTTAGCTAGGTAGTTAAAAGAAATATATGTAGATAAAGTTTGTTTTTGTTATTGTCTAAGCAAGATATTATAACTCAACAAGTTACAACATATACTGAGATAAAATTACTTAGGGCTGGCGTGTCAATGAACTTAGGCAAACGGCAAGCTGCATACTAAAATTATGGTCAGTTAGACCTTAATAATATACTGACTTTGTAGTGCTTATGATTTAACTAGCTTTTATATATGGAATTCGGAAATTGCATGAAAATACGAATATTTTTGAAACTTGTAACAAAGAATGACGTTTAAATAAGTGGCTGTCGTAATGATCATACTTAGGAGAACAGAGTGTAACCAGGGGGCTTACCCAAGACGTAAACATTTTCGCTTCTTTAAAGAAAATTTTTTGCCGTAAGAGAGCCATGCTTCGACACGAATGGGCCGGCTCAACCGGAATGATACCACGACCTCACAGGAAACTGGCGTGAAAAGGCGTTGTGCTGTGTTTCGTTCAGTGAGTGAGTTTACCGGTGGTCCAACTTTCCTAAACCCCTATCTCTATTCCCGTTCCCAATTTCCTCATAAATGGCCGGCAACGCACTTGCGACTCTTCGGATCTCCATGAGTGTCCATGGGCGACAGCAGTTGCTTTCCATCAGGTAACCCGTCTGCTCGCTTGCCCCCTAAATATCATAAAAAAAAGAAGTGCCAAACAAAATATATGGAACAGGTGACATAAGCGTTCGTTACGCCTTATACTATGCCAAGTGATAATACTAATCTTCGTGCGCAAGTCCAACTCGCACTTGGCTGTTTTTTTTTTGTAATTTGATTTGTACAAATATAAATTAAAAATAAATATTAATTTATTTTAATTTAGCATAAATATTAATTATATGTTACGCATGATGCGTAAACCGACGTAGAGGTTCGTAGCACGGCGTAGCGTAACGTAACGCATCGTAAAACTGTACACTGCACAGTCTTTTAATTCATACTAATATTATTAATGGGAAAGTGTGTTTGTTTGTTTATTTGTTTATCCTTTCTTCATGTCGCAAAGGAGCAACTTTATGACGTGATTTTCTGTGTGAAGTTAGTTGGGGGGCTGGAGAAGGACCTAGGCTACTTTTTACTGCATTTAAATATCTCATTCCATTCTAATAAATTATAATATTTTGGCGCAACCGAGTTGCAGGCATCATCTAGTGAATGTATAAAGCTTTTAATAATCAGGTGAAAATTGTATCGAATTGTTTGTTAATTTTCCTATGTCTTTTGTGTCAATAAAGTTCAAAATTTTCTCATCATAATCCAATTTAAAAATCTTCTTGAGAAATCCACGAATATTTCGAGACTTCAATAAGCTAATACACTTTAAAAAAATAATATTCAATGCTCTTTGTGTTCTGGTCAAGAATGCAAAGCGCATCAAATTCGTTTTCTTCGAGACAAAAAATTACGTAGAAACTATTTACGCCACTTCTAGCGTACTCTTTCATACGTTCGACTTTTAGTAAAATATATTTGTGTTGTTTTGTTGCAACAATATGGCTATAGTTCGTATGTGTGCAGCATTATTTTGCCGTAGGAGATCCAGGCACGAATGAGCCGGCTCGGCCAGAGTAATACCACGGCCTCACAGAAAACTGGCGTGAAACGACGTTGTGCTGTGTTTCGTTCAGTGAGTGAGTTTACCGTTGGCCCACCTTCCCTAATCTCTATTCATATTCCCTATTTTCTCATAAAAGGCTGTCAACGAACTTGCGACTCTTCGGATGTGCCCATGCGCCCGGCAGTTGCTTTCTCTGCTCGCTTGCCCAACATATCAATTGGTTTCAGTCAGTTCTTTTTACTTCTTTATTGAGTAATTAGAAACAGGTACAAAAAAGCCTGTTATTGAAACAGCTGATGAATATGTTTGTTCAAAATAACTTGACACGAAATTTCATACAAATTTTGACATTTATGTCTTATAGGTTTATGTCGACTACGAGCTACATTTTGTACCCTGGCCTTATTCGTGGAAATTGGAAATGGAATTCGAAAGTCTCTTGTGACATGTACATAATAATTGTGTAACATCAGTATCTTGAGGGTGTTAAATAAAAAAAATCTATAGCAGAAAATATACAATTATAATATTTAGAAAGTAGAAAATAGGGATCGTGGGTTTAACGTTCACAATAACGGCTTTTAAGTGACTATCGGCTTTACTATCCTGCAGAACTT
>JAOTAV010066203.1:0-14100 GCA_026546445.1 Cyclargus thomasi | reverse complement strand
TACTTTTTAGTTTCTTTTGTACTATTTTAGATTTTTCCTTTGGAAATCGGTTTTAATTTTTTGTTAAAAAATAATAAAGAATAAATGTTATTTAATAGTTTTTAGTTTCTTTTTTATTGTTTTTGTTTGACTTGATCTTGATGACTTTGTCAAGATCGTTTGCCTAGTTACGTCGCACAGTTAATATGTTGTTTAACTTTTAAACGCCCTTATCTACTTTATCCAGGTTGTTACAGCTTTATATTTTAAGCCCTACAATATATTATTTCCCGTTACCACGCGGAGACGCCATTACAGAGGAAACTCCGTTATTGCGAATGAACATAAAGAATAAAATACGAGTGGCGCAGATCCTTATTATATTGTTTACGATGCGACAAGAGGTACAAGTTTCCCGCAAATATATCGACTTAGATGGCAATTAAGATAGCACTGTTGTAACCGTGTTCCCTTATACTTCTGTAAAGGCGTCAGTTTTCCGGTTATACACGTAGGATGTTCGTCCACCGTTGTTGAGAATATTGGGGCCTGATATTAATTTTTAAACAAAAAATAAAAACCGACTCCCACAGCAGAAAAAATGATAGATGAACTGAAAAGTAATAAATAATTATTTTCTTCCTACGCCTCAACAAGTTTTAATAACTTTGAAGTCGGTACCAGCTTTTATAATTTCTTATATTCTTGACATTAAACTTACATGTAAGGTAGCTGGTACCGACTTCAAATTATAAAGACTGATTACGGTTAATGTTGAGGTGTAGGCCAATTTATATGAGGCACTAACAGAGAAAAATAGTTATTTATTACTTTTCAATTCATTTATCTTTTTTTTTTTGCTATGGAAATCTGTTTTTTATTTTTTGTTTCAAAATAATTAATTTTCCCATTTTACTTAACTTTTAGTCAATTAACTGTTAGCCAAGTTGCTATTTAACTTTTTGTACACAAAACCAGCCAAGCATTTGGCCTCTCCGACTACTTCCTTTATTGAGCAGAATACTATAACATATACGCTGTAAAATTTTGGCAATATATCCTCATGAGATAGTCTTTCTTATTCAAGCAGAAAATATGGATTGTAATATGTTGAAAATATTAGTTAAATTCAATTTTGTGGTTTACATTCATGACTTTACAATATTTAAATAAATACGTCTCATTTTAAAAATGTTTTTTTTTATAATATTTTCAAGTGTTTTTTTTTAATTCTAAGAGAAAAGAAAAAAAAAGGACTTTATCGTTTACGATAATGCCGTCCTTATAGATATACAACTTAAGTATTTATAAATTAGAAATCAACAAATTAATAAACAACAAGTATATAAATACAATAATATTGCTCTTCTAGTATTCAAGTGTTACTTGATGAAAAGCAATGTCCATGTCTATACTTTCCACGTTTGTACGATTCTAGTATGAAAGTACGGAGACATGGTAAACGTTCAAATAGTAAATTTGACGGGATCTTTAGAAGAGATAAAGAAAAAACTTTAGCTTCGCGTCAAAAAAAGTCCTTAAAAGTGTTCCCCCAAGGAATATTTAAACAGTAGTTTCACTCCACGTAATTCACTTATCGCACTTTGCACGGTGTCTTAAAATGTTATGCGGAACTCTCTGGATTTATCTCCATTCGCTATTCCTAACTTTAAAACTACGGAATATTCTATATCATATCCCGGACCAAAAACGAAACATCTTCCTCAAGTCGAAAGCAACTTTATCCTGAACATTCGTGGGCGGAATATTTCACCGTCAACCGTTTTGTAGGTAGTTCGGAATTTTGTGATTATTAAGGGACATGACCTAAAACTGAAGTACACGTCTTGTTTTCTTGGCCTCACTTTCTCATGGACACTTGTAACATCAGACACGCAAGAGCGTTGCCAGTCTTTTAATGAAAGAATAGGCAATGTGAATTGGTATTAGGGATGAGGTGTTGCAGTGTTGTAGGGAGTGAGTTTACCGGTGAACCCATCTTCCATAATCCCCTGTCCCTGTCACGAGTGTCCATGGATGACGGCAGTTGCTTTCCATCAAGTAGCTCGTCTGCTCGCTTACCCTTTCAATATCATAAAAAAGGTGTACAGCAAACTAACTCTCCGGACGAAACAGCGCAACGCTGTTTCACGCCAGTTTTCTGTGAGGCGGTACTCCAATCGAGCCGGTCCATTCGTGCCGAAGCATGGCCCTACCACGGCAACGATTGGCCGTATTATGTACTCGAAAAGCTTTGCAACTTTCTTAAACGTAAGCGTAGGAGCATTTTGTATTCGGAATATAGAGTAACATAAAAGTGGTCTCGCGGAGTAAATGCTTTTAGTTGTAAACCCTCCGTGCCATACGTCTGCCTGCGCCCCAATTTGTTTACTTAGCTTTTGCTTAGCATATCCCTACTCTCATTCCTGTCGTGGAGAAGAGAAACAAAACGTCGCGCCGTGGAATACGGTGCAATTTTCCGTGGCAATCGGCCAAGTGGGCTCACTCGTGCCGGTCTATGTCTCCAGTAGTCGACTCTTTGCGTCTTTATGACGTGCATTGTCTTCGGCGTTGTCGGGGAAATTGTGTGCATTTCACCTCCGCGGCAAGTTTTTCTTATGCGGAGCTAACTTGGAGTCTGAGTTATTCAATGTTTGGTCGGAAAGGATGTTGGATTTCGTTTTAGTTGAAAAGTGTTTATAGCGGAGTTGTTCCCGTTTTGCAAGTGGTCCAACCTCAACTGTTTACTCTCTGTACGTTTAAATTGAATAACTTTTGTAGGAAATAAAAGTAGTATTTTCCACGAGAACACTTCAATTAATTGCAGCATGAACTTTAGACAAATTGTCGATTTTCTAAGTGTCTATTGTGCATTCCCCCAATCTAGGCGGAAAAAGAAACTAAAAAACATTGAATAATATTTATTATTTAAAAGTGCCGGTTTCAGAATTTAGTGAAACCTCACATACACTATCTTCATGATTTTTAGTACCAGCCTATGCCAGGTAGGCTAATACCAGCCTGTAAATTTTTTTTCGAGATCTTACTTTTTGGTAACCTGGGACGTTTGATTGTAAGGATTTCCGTCGATTACTCATGGATCCTATCATCAGGTCAAAACTTTTGTGGTACATGGTACCAAATTGGCGTAATACTATATACAATAAAAAAAATAATTGAAAATCGGTTTACTAGCGGCGAAGTAATCGTTGAACATACAAAAATAAAACAATATACATTGCCTATACCCTCCTTGTTTTTGGAAGTGGGTTAAAGCGTTGTGCTGTCACTTTGTTTTTGTCAATTGCGGCTTATAAATAAATAAATAAATAAATAATAAAAAAATAAAATAAATAAATAAATAAATAAATAAATAAGTAAATAAATAAAGAAATAAATAAATAAAATAAATGTAAATTTTTTGACAGAGATCTATAGTGTCTGGTCATTGACCTATATTCGAAGTGTGCATAGTTATAAGGAGATCAGTGCCACAGCGGCGAAAACACAATATACATTAATATTATCCAGGTGAAGATTTATTAGACTTGACAGTCTTTCGACCCTTATTCCTAAATAATAATAACATAATAATATCTATGGACGCTTCACACCACGTTAGTCTGGCCCCGTGCTAAGTAGCCGAGGGACTTGTGTTACAGGTACCAGACAACGGAAATATATTTAATACTTTTATACTATACACAGATTTAAGATTTTTATTATATGATACACATATTTAATACACATCCAAGACCAGGTACATTGAAAAACTTACGAGACGAGCGGTATTCAAAAAATTAAAAAAAAAAACGGGATAACATAAAGTTTCACGCGGACGTAGGACGTAGGGCATCAGCCACTAGCTGATATAATTCCTGTCAAATGTAAATACGCTGAGGTACAGTTATGAAAAACCTAAGTTTACTACGCGCTATCGCATAAAAGCTCGCCTCATACCCGTTTCTATAATTAATACCTTTAACAAGATTTATAAAACTGACTAACTAGTATGTAACACGAGGTAAACGCCAGTTTCGGTTATTTAACTAACATGCAAATTATTACATAACGAGGCATTATTGTACGTAATATGCTAACAGTTGTTACTGATTAGCGATTAACTGGTAGTTAACTCTAATCTCTAGTTTCCGATAAAAATAATCGCTGTAAATAATTAACTGAACATAACCGAGTTACGAGTTCAGGACTACAGGTTTCCTATTAGAATTTTCCTAACGTTGTGTATGCGCCAGCGACCAGACATAACACTCCGTTTAGCTCGAAAATTGACATGTTGCTTAATAGGGAACAGTTGCCCGACAATGAGTTAGAAGCAATAGTATTTGTCGATACCTCAATAGCGACTACGTAATTTTTAGTTTGGCAATTTTAGTTCCGCATGTGACCGCTGGAGGCGCTGTAAAATTTTGCCATTAAAATGTAGTCGCTATCAGGTATCGACAAACACTATTACTTCAAACTCATGGTAAAGCCACAAGTGTCTGTCTGTACTGAGTTTTATTTTAATTAATTGGGTTTTAGTCTAGACAATTTATGCTAGATTTGACTAAAATCTTGATTTGGCTCGATCAAATTCTGTAACAGATATCAATCGATAGCACGATCAAATTCTGTAGTAGATTTCGTACAATAGACGGTAATTAAATATATAACAAACCTGCAAATAAGTTATGTTTAAGTAAAGATAGAAACGAGGGCGATTCATCCATGAGCAATTACCTCATCCTGTTACGGAAAACGCGTACTTACGTGTTGGTTAACTGCGGCTAAAACCCTGAACCATTGTTAGGATTAATAAGTAACTATAAATTATAAAAACTTTATAGTTTAAAAAATTGATATATCTTTTTTAGCCAACTGTAGATGTGCTACACACAGGGAGACAAGTTATTTTATATTCATTTGCAGAAACATTTTATCAGCCAGCTAAAATAGAACTTTGGTTATTCGTTCTAACGCAAAATATTTGACAATAACTAAGTCATATACTCACTTTACAAAAAAGTGGAACTACATTAATCAAATTGCTAAAGTACAAATGTCTGCTGTGCTCTGTGTAATGATCATGAACGTCGTAAAACCCACCGCACCGCCATTAAAAGGTTAGGAAGAGTTCGCAATTAATAACAGACATAATTTATAAATTAAGATAACAGTATAGTAAAAAAATAAAGAACTTAACTCTATGTAAAGATTTTTAGTGACTAAGGCCAGTGGCGTAACTATACCGTTCGAGGCCCGTGGCAAATTCGTTTTCGTTCCACTATTCCAATCCCATACAAAAACACGTCAAACAATTATTATAAAGAATAATCGCTTGCCTATTGTCTAGGGGGGCTGATCGGGGGCCCCTTCCGGCTGGTGGCCGGCTTGCCACCGTGCAGCACTGAGTAAGGCGCAATGTTATTTACTTCAAGAGCTGCCTTTCTAGTTTATTTTATGTGACTTCAAATCTTTATGTTTTCGAATAAATCGGCATACTCTACATTGAAGGATTTCAGCTTTCAGCTTTCAAAGAGCTCAAACGGCTTTTGTAGCTCTACATTTGCTACAGAACCTTGCTTTTATAAGCTTATAATATACAAGGTTATTAAATAGACTCCAATGGATACTCGCAACATCAGAAGAGTTGCGGGTGTGTCTGTATTAATATCAAAATAATGTTTATAAAAAGCTGAATATTGATCTAAAAGTACACCAATATATAAAGTTAAACTTGTGTGCAACACTTTTTTATACAGTAAAATGAAGTTTCCCCTTCAACTGTTTTTCTGCAGAAGAGCTCTTTGTCCGCGTTTTCTGATATTATAATTGTATCCGCCCGCGCCATTCCGCGCGCCACCAACAGAAGTAATTTATCAGCCGCTGTCAAAACCTTTTTGTAAATCTCTGTAACTTATTCTCAACAAGGCTTCAGAATCATTTGTGGAAAATTAAATCTTTTCATTTGATTTCTGTTCGTAATAATAATTAGTCTAGGTATAATACAGCCAAATGTCAAAGCCTTCAGAAATTAGAAAGAAACATATTATTGATAACTTTACTAGGTATTTTGTTTAGCATAGATTGTAATTATGTAAAACTGTATAGTTGTATTATATGATAAATTGTATATAGAGTTTAAGACTCAAGTTTAACCTAACGAATGCCTATCGTATATAAGTTGCAAAATAAAACCTACATATAGTATAGCTACACTACGTCTACTGACAGCTCTATTGTTCCTCGTGTGAGATCTCAGTCATCTCGGTGTCGCAAAAAATATCCAGTTCAAAATAAGAATCGGATACCAAAACCGGTCAGATCACTTTCCTTAGCTATTAACGAGATCCATCTCCGATGAATCAGAGATCAGTGTTTCGGGTGCTTTCTCCCACACCTGTCCGAGCCTGATCACGGATGCAGACACTTTCCACTGGTGGGAAATGAGAACAACATTTTGCATGGCCTTGTTTCGTGGTGACTCCGACGAGCAGTCGCTAGCGGACTTTCGAGAGTGTCGGTCGTATCGAGCGAGCGTGTGTTGGGCGCGAAACGTCGCGTCGCGTGTGTAGTGTCCCTGTGTTGTGTGTTTTGGATCTGTCAAACCTGGAGCGACACTCTTCATCCCTGAGGTGTGTTGTGTCTTTATTTTACATCGCACCGTGCTCGTTACTTCTGTAGTCGTGAAATGTGAAAGTAATGCGGCTGGCGAATAAGATATATGAAACTTTAATCGAATACGTTCTTGTGAATGTTAAACATGTTGCTTGGCGGTTTAAACGAAAGCAGTATTGCTCTGGTATTGCCGCAGAAAAAGCCTTGCAATGATTTCTATAGAGTCGGTGCAATAAATGGGAGGTTGTCAGAAAGATCGTCATAAAAATATAAATATATTTATATTATATGTATTTTCTCGCTAACATGGCCAAGTATATCATAAAATTATTAAATGATTTAATTATTAAAATAAAAAATGAAGTACATTAAGTATGTAACCTCGAATAAATCTTGGTATTTTATACAGGTAGGTATAAAATACCAAAATTTATTCAAGAACTATAAGCTGTAATCTTGAAATATCAAAAATTAGAAAGTGTAATAAATTACAATATTTACGTATCTGTTTACTCATAAGAAAGTAAATAAATCATGATTAGAGCATTCTGAACCGGTAATGGTGAAATTGTTTTTGTACGGAATAATGCGGAATTTGTAAGTGCCAAGAAAGCACGCGATGGTGAAGGTCAAACTGCTGACAGAAATTAATTTTACTGCAATTTGTGCCGACTGCCGAGTGAAACTTACGTCAAGCCGCAAAACATTACAACACGATTTAGTTGTTTTTTGTTTCGGCATGTAGATATTGTGTTATGATTGTGTACACAATCATCAACCAAATTTTAATATCGTACAGGCTACACGTTAAAAAATTGATCCGAAGCGCAGTTTCTAAGGTTTTTTATGGGAATTCATATTTTTGTTGCAGTTAATATTGTTAAAAATGTTTGAGGAAAACCTCCTATTACTGTCTTTTATTGCTGTCTCTTAGTGCTCAAAAACTGGCGTCATAAAAGAAGGATTTAGTTTTAATACAATGTTGTGACTAGATCCCTTTTAACATGCATACGGTGCGGCTACCCCACGCATGTAGAAAAAGGCTTAAGCCCATATCTGTCGGCATAACTACGAGCGACGTACCTAATATGACACTTTAGAAGCTTGTCCCGTGCCCCGGGTCATGACTTAATCCTTTCTCAGGAGGACGGTTTGGGATCACATAATGTGTAGTAATTCCAAAAACCAATATAGGGATTAGGGATCAAAGAGCTTCCGAAACACTGCATAGGCAAAATAATCGTAATATTTGTTATTTCTGACAACATTACAATATCGAAATATATAATTCGCAAATTTCAAAACTACCTACCCCAAAGCATTTTCCGTTGATCTAAACTCCAAGTTCAAAAAATGTCGTATAGTGTCTAATTACAACATGACGTGTATAAGTCACTAATTAGGTACACTTTGTCTTAAAGGATAAACGTTGAGTTAAGACTTTAAACTTATGAGTCACAACTCAACGTTTTTCGCGTTGAAAGCATTTTTTTTTATTTATTTAATTTCTTAAAAACACATTAATTATTCAGTGGAGACAGCATTTTAAACCAAAGAGCTAACTAATGTGGCGATACTTATTCGGAAATTTAGCTAAAAATACATATCAGATACAGTTGGATTGTTAGTAGGTACTAATAATCATATTATAACGTTAAAAACACTAATTATTACTAATAGGAACGAGATAAACGAAAGTTATTTAAGAAGGAGAAGAGGGTTTCTAATTTAAACTGAGGTTTAAATTCTAATATGAGGTGAAAGCCTCAGAAATATTGAGCCTCCATTCAGTTCCTATCAGCTGAATGTAAAGTGCAACTTCAATAACACATTGCCAAGCGAATCATGAAGCAAAACTTTAAAATTTTAAATTTGTGGTTTTGTCAATAAATTTTTGTATTCTTTAAAAACCTATTATTTGTGTTAATTGGCGATGTTCGAGGATGGTTTAAACCAATTTTGGAAGCTTGCGTAAAGGTAATTTATAAAGAAACTGAGACGCACTGTTAAAATTTATAAAAAAGTGGTTAAATTAAAAGTGTTCAAATCATTGAAGTTTTAAATTTAAAACAGATTATCCAAGTACTGACTGCGGTGCTACCGCAAACAAAAAGTCAAAAATATCATGTAATAAATTAGAACTCGTATTTCATACTCTACAGAGACACTGTTAAAAGCTCTTTTACTCACATGTATGCACACTATAAAGGAAAACTGCTAGTATTCGACAAAGAAGAAAAAGACTTTTCTGTTAAAATATTAATTGGATATACACTATACCTACTGTACAGCAAGATATACCTTTGAAACGCAATTTAGTAAATAAAATATGTTTGGGTTACGTGAGGGATTTTCGGGGCGCGGATATTTCATCAAGTTTTATGGTGCCCGCCAACATTTTTCCAGATTTCATTTTTATAGTTTAATACCTTTATCTAGCTTGGGAGATTTTAAATAGTTTTATGTTTAATTTTATCGTAAATTTTGTATACAGTTCAGGGAAATTTGGCCAGCCAATATAATTGGAAAGTGGCCATTATTGTGATCGCAAAACACAAAATTGCAGATAAATTATTATGATTGAACAATGTTTGCATCTTCTTGTTTTGTAGAATAACAGTAAACATTTTTTTTCCTTGTGACTCAAGCTATATATTAAGTATATTTACTGTGCTATACGAAATACACAACAGCTAGGTATAAGAAATTTTTTATTGACCGGCTTAGCGGCTTGAGAGTTTGTACTAAGGTTGGTATTAGACTGATACCCGGTTTTTGGGGTTTTCAGAGTAATTAAATGGATAAACTCGGATCAAAATGCCTCAGAAACATTCATATTTGTAACATAAGTCTGGATACATTTAACTACAGGTCCGTCCATAAAATGATAGGCTATATAATACCACAGGAGACCTTTATAGGGCGAGAGAAGAGCATAAAACAATAAGATTTTGTTCTATGATTTCACTTGTAAGCTGTCCAACTGGGTGCTGGTGAGAAATCTACAGCTCAGGTAGTCAGAAAGTACATTTTGGACATTATGGCAATGCCGTACAAAAATATTTTTTTGTACGGCATTGCGAAATAATTGATACGAATCTGTATTGAATCATTATGAAACTGATGCCGTTCAGAATCAAATGACGTATAAAACGACGATAGAAGAACATAAAACTTTGGTGACGGTCTGAAGGTCTTTGGTGACCGAGACTGAACGGTCTCATCGTCGGTCGGGATCATATGACCCATTCATTTTGTGGACGGGCCAGTAGTCTACACGTCAGTAGTCGTAAAATGACAAACGAAATCGACGTATAAATCTTACAGGATTTTGGCAGCAGACGACGCCAGCGGCAACGCGCAACAGTAAACAGTAAATATACGTGCGGTACGAAGTGGCAAACACGTTATTTATCATCCAACATTTCAAGTTACACGTCAGGCTTTGGCATATTGTATGTTTTGTAGATCTAAAGTAATTTTTAAAGAACTGCACGGTGATAAATTTGATCCGGATTTGTCCGCGATGGTTAAAATCTTTTAAAAGCCCATAAGCTTAATGACTTACATTATTTTGTATTCCTTTTGGTTTCAGCTTGGTTCTTATGACAAAATATACCTTTGAATAATTAACTTTAATAAACCCTTTTATAAAACAATTTCATTACGTGCATCACGGTTTAAAATTAAACTCAAAGTCAACTAAAACTACGATAAGGTAGAAACTTTTTACGGAGGTCTTCGTCGGTTGCAGGCTAACAAGTAATAACTCACAAACTTCCAGTTTCTTGTTTATGCAGCCTATGTTTTCCGCATAAAACTGCTACAGGTGTTGTTTTATAAATTATATTAAACTTTCTACTTTTATAAACATGACATACATATATTAGATCTAAGATTTATATTAATTTGGTAAAAATTTTGTTAAAAAAATTTCAAGACATCGGAATTTAATCTCACATTCTAAAAGTTTAGAGGGTGAAAATTTATGCACTTTCTGCATATTCTATTATGGATTTAAAAATTTACTTTTGACTAAAGTTAAATTTTAATTTATTAAAACCTTTTTAAAGCGAGTTGCTTAAGAACTATTAAATATACTATGACCACATTAACTACACCAAAATCACTTGCATATTAATTTAATAAATAACAAATCTTAGATGTCATAGCTAAATGTATGCACTTTGGCTGTTACCGCATTATTATGCTCCATCTAATTCATAAATCATAAGCTCTGGGTTCGTGGACACCTAATTTACGATATGGTCGTGATTTATAGGGATCCCGCACAATACATCATAGCCCATACGTACCGTAAGAGGGCCTTAAGGTTAATGTTGCTCATAAATTAATATCAAAGGCATAGCTACTCGTGTTCGTGTTAAGGTATTCGAGTTATCCCAAAATTCCTATTGATGTTATGAAGAGGAAATCTTTGTTTGTTATGTTTGTTCTGAATACCTAGATAGACTCAGAAACTATAGTATCAACGATAGAATATAATTAAAAGTGGTGGTTCTGAAAATGCAAATTTCTCATAGAAGTCTCATAATAAAACCCTCCATACATTAAACATACAAAAGCTACGCAAAAATGAAAACAAAAATAAAAAGCACCCTTGAAAATAAATGCAGGAAATGCGGAATAAATATGAGAGCTCTTTGGACGAAAATCTCATCTCGTGCTGTTAAATATTTAAAAAAAAAACTTAAACAACGCCACGCGTGCTTCTCCATTTAAATGAGAAGTGACCTTATCTTTGTGTTCAAACTTGCTGCACAATGTAAACTGTACAACGTACGGCCCGGCTAAGATACACCAACGTGAGACTCTCTCTAGAGTGTAGGCATGATTGTCGATATTGACATAATAAATATATCTCTACTCCCTAATATGCGTTTGCATGCATGCATTTCTCATTCAAAGACTGCACCAAAAAATGTAGACTCTTCTCATAATATCAAAATCCTGACTAAACTCGATAAAAATATGTGGTCATGTAAGGATTCGTAGGCAAAAGAAGCACGGATTAAAAACAAATCACAAAAATTATCTTTTATTTTGTCGATAAACATGAGAAAAAAAATTGGCCATGTTAAGGTCAATATACATGAAGAGATAAACCGGTAAACGTCGAGTAAACATGTAGACAAAATTTTTACGATGGCTTATCTTAGCCCGGCAGGTTGCGTCAAAAAATATCCTTTATTCTACTAAAGCTTTCTACACACGCGCCGCGTGCAATAGGTGTCGCTTATTGCATATTAATTGCAACTTATACTATATCCAACTAACAGTCTGAACTCAGATTCAGAAATCAAACCAGTCTGTAAACATAATTGGTAGGTTAGGTAAGTGAAGTATCATTTAACAGATTTAACCTTAATTTAATTGTGACCGCATCGTTTGCCACATTAATTAAAATTAACCATAAACATTGACATTTTACTAATTTGCCATTTAATTTTCTATATTTTGCGTGCCCCTCCATATTCTATGATATAGATTTTAGAAACTCAATGTGTGTAAAAGCTCATGCAGATTTTTAGAAGTACTCATCTCTTATCTTTACCAAAGATACAATACCCGGCCTAGATTAAGTTCTAATCGGAACGACATTATTAGAACTCGAAATATAGTAGCATAAAAGCTGTCCTACAAAGGGATCTAAAAGTTTTATAAAGGTAAAGTGAAAATAGCGCTGAAAGCCACAAACGTTCAGTTAAAAACATTATCGCGTGGCAAATATTCACTGGTATTACAATACGGCCTTGATTTTATATGGGATTAAGGTCGAAGAAATAGGGTTACATGTTTCAGCACATTTTAAAAGTCGTGCCACTGTAAAATTGCAGATAAAAATAGTTACATTGTTTCGATAAAATAAATTAAGGCTCTATTTGCTGGTGGCTTTACCCGCTGCTTGATATTTCAATTGAAAAAGAAAACATTTTATTACTCGGTAATATTGCGTTCCATTTGTGTTGGTGATTGAATACCACGTTTGATATTATTACTTTTGGGTATTATTTTTTTATGATGGTCGATTTTCATTTTTAAGACTATTTTGTTGGAATTTTATGAGGTGATATTGACGTTAACTAATCTTTCTCTCTTGTTAGCTTTTTATAGTTGTAGAAAATATACTAACGTCTAGATTCCTACTTACACCATAATCGCAGTCGAAGCAAAAGCGGGAAGTGCAACGTTTTTGTTTATCGATTGTGTATTGGTGAATGCGGACGGAATCCCACGCTGGGTTTAATTAATGGGCACATTGTCTGACATTATCTTCATTGGAAATGGAGCATTGAACTTGACTATTCCGAGTTGATGGAGGTTCAGATTTGCTTTACTAATTGCTTTCCAAAACAACGCCCTGAAACACCGGCAATAGCTTTTGATATATCAAATTGTTAGATATTTAGGAAATCCTTATAATTCATGCTCTTTTTTTCGAGTAATATCGTTTATTGCTCATGATAAATTGCGAGTGAGCGAAGCTACGAAAAATGATAATATTTCTTTCTCAAAATTAGCGATAGCGTGTTCGTACTTCGTAGCAGACAATATTGCGAAGGCAATCAAGTATAAAAGGCTATTCCTTTAAAGTTTATTGCCTTGGCAATATTTTTTAATTCACCCAAATAATCTTATGAATATTTAGACGAATTACCAAGAACCCTAAATTCGAACTTAATATAATTATCAGTTACTAGCTTTCATTTGTGGCTCGCGTAGTTTACAATAATAACTTTTTTAAATACTAATATTTTAAAAACATTATGTTTTGCCAATACCATGTTATCCATCCTTCCAACTAAGTCTATGCTAAAAATCAAGTCTATTGGTTGCTTTGTTAGGGCATAAAGAGAGGAAAAACAACCCACTTTCCCATGTATACATATAATAAATCTGTAGAAGGGTCAATTCTGTATATTGAGAATATTGAGAAAATAAATATAGCAGGAGGTGTTACTGGATCGATAACAAAACCAAATATGTAATTAAAAAATTTTTTTTGTTTGCCTGTCTGTATGTTCAGGCATCACGTGAGTTTTCACGTGATGCCTGAACATACAGACATCGATGAAACTTGGTATAATTTTTATTCTGAAAAATATGTAAAAAATAATCTAAATTTTTTAAATTTTATCCATAGACGATGTTCTGTAGAACCGCAAACACACGTTGCGTTATCCGCAGTGGATTCAACGCCGTAACATGTAGCGCCGAAAGTCGAATTTGGCTTGAACCGTTAATATAATCGAAATTTACAAAATATGAGTGTAACACCATTTAATAAAATACTAGCCTTTGCCTGCGACTCCGTCCGCGTGCAAATTTTTGGAAATCGATTTGCGCTGAACGTGGAGAAAATTTATCAGGAAGGAAAACCCGACTTATTTTTATATAGTAGACTAGCTTTTGCCCGCGACTTCGTCCCCGGAAAGAATGATTTTGACAAAATTTTTTATCGTCATTCAAGGGGATGTG
>JAOTAV010066192.1:0-14100 GCA_026546445.1 Cyclargus thomasi | reverse complement strand
GACTAAAGTTCGTAGGTTTGCGTGGAAGGCTTAAAATACGTAGATCTACGTAAAAAGACGTAGAGTTGGCAACACTGAAAGAAGCCCAAGTAGCCAATCCACAGAATATGTACCTAAATAAACCAATCAATTCCTTTCAAATGAAGTACTGATTACATTGATCTGATTGATCTAGTTTCGGAATGCAGCTGACACAATAGACTTTGAATTGTCAAACGACTGTCAGTTTTTAACTCATGACATCTTTTTTTTTTATAAAAAGGCATTCAATCATTTCTGATCTACCTTGATAAAATGTGTGATCGAAGCGAGCCCTTTATATTCCACTCCTAGTACATGTTTGTAGTTCACTTAAGCTGTGCAACTGTAAATATTGACTAAGCAAACTAAGTATTCACATGTATCGAGAACAGTGTATTTTGAAAAATTTGTCAGTCATATAATACTCATTAGTCAGCATTTTAAAAACCTCGCGAGCCCTCATTCTTAGTATATACTTTATTCTGTGGCTCTCATAAAGCCGCGCTTTATTTAATGTACCGAGTACATACCGTAGCTTGTTACTTATATTCATCTGTGGGTAAGTATAATCTATGTCATTATTTAAAATCATTTGTCCTGAACTTTATTCATTTTTGATTTAGGAATCAACGTACAGCCTAAACCACTGCTCGAAGAAACATGAAATTTGGGGGGAGTGTTCTCCGTATGATGAAACAAAAGGGATTTTTCGAAATTCGTCTCCTAAGGGGTAAAAAGGGGTTTAAATTAAATTATTATGGATCTGAACAAAAATTTGTAAAAACATAGACACATTTATTGAAAGATATATATAGTTCTTTGGATGTCCACACTTCTATACTAATATTATAGATGCAAAAGTGACGTGTCTGTCTGTCTGTTACCGCTCCACTCCCAAACCACTGAACCGAATTTGTTGAAATTTAATATGGGAAAACTTTTTATCTCGGAAAAATGTACGGTCCCCGTGTGATAAGCGAATTTTTGCGCAACGGAGTTGCAGGCATAATCTAGTATTACTATATTCTAATGCCTGTGTTACACGATACCCTACTTCGACTGCGCGTTGGTTGGTTGCCTAGCAATATAAGTATCATCATAGGTCTATGGTATCATCAAGCTCAATTCATACACAGAAACTTATTTGTACTTTTAACCTAATATTTCATAATTTCTCTTATCTGAAGCCATGGCAGATGAATTACAGAAAGCTCATTTATATTACGATGAAATTAATAAAATGAGAGTTATTGAAAACAGCGTTCTGAAGAACACTGAAGATCTGAAGGACACTTGTAAAGATTACGATTTGAGTAAGTTTCTATCTATTATTGATTACAACTCTGTAATCACAGTTTTTCCAGGATGGAAAGTCCCTTACGTCATTGCATCGAGACTCAAGTATGTCCATGGCAAATAACATCAAAATCGGTTCTGCAGTTTCGACGTAACGAACAGACAGAAAGACAATTTCGCATTTAATATGTTAATAAGAACCACCTAAGTAGACCATGCTCTAATAATCTAACTAAAAAAATAACCATATATATATTTTATTTACCTATTTTGACAATCAACAATCTTCGCGTACTTGTATCACATACCAAATGCAGTTTCATTGTTGCTTGCAGAAGTACAGGAATTTGGGAATATAATTAGCTCATTAATAGAAATGTTAAAAGACCTAGGCGACAACGTAGAAAAACAAAAAATGGCAGCAATTGGCACGACGAACTTGTTGAAGTCCATAGCAAAGGATACAGCGAGTGAACAGGAGAAATTATTAGTAAGTATATTTCTGCTGTCCTCAAGCTTAAATGCTGTTAACCAATATCTAGTTGTTTTTGACATTTCGATGCCATCATAATGAGCCATGATGACATGAGAAAAACTTCGTCGTTTTTTACTCATTACTCAAAAAGCTAAAATGCCGCTATATACAAAATATAGCGGCATTTTAGCTTGAGGACGACAGGTTTATAATGATTTCGTGCCTTAACTTCGTAATCCTAATCATATCCCATACTGCACTCGATAAATTATAAAATTCGAGCATAACGTTAAAAACATACCTACACGACAAAAAATTGAGCACAATATAATAAAACCGGCTAAATACGGGTTGGACTCGCACAAGAAGAGTTCCTTACCTGTATACAGGGTGTAAGAAAAGTAAGTGATGAAACTATAGGGATCGAATGTGTTCTTGATATAGAGCTTACTGTGGAAGTAGCAGCGCTGAAAGCGAAAAAAATTTTCGTGATTTGTATGGCCCTGTAACTGTAAAACGTAGCAGCCCTAAGGCTGGTACCTTTTTTTCAGCTTACTCTATACCAGAGACACATACGATCCCTATAGTTTTATCACTTACTTTTGTTACACACTGTAGAGCAAAAAATTAAGAAAAACAGTTCTGAAAGTTTAGCTTTATACTTACATATTGACTGACATACTGCAGCTCCACCTAGTACCAAGAAGAAGAAACTTGACGACAACTCTTAAATATTTTTTTAGTATTTGTTGTTATAGCGGCAACAGAAATACATATTCTGCATAAATTTCAACTCTCTAGCTATTACCATTCTTAAGATCCCGTCGTCTCGTTTTTACACTTTGGGCTCGGAACCCTAAAAAACATTCTAAAAAGCGTTAATATTTTCACGAAGCTTTATTATCCCTATTCATTTGTATGGTACCATTAAAGGTTTGAACTTACAATTTCAGGCAGAAATAGGCGACAAATCACTCCGCTCCGAACAATTGGACAGCGAATACGACGCCTTACAAGTTTTGGCGGCTTCGCAAATGGAAACTATCGAGTATTTGAAACAACTGTAAATAATAAAATGATAGTGTGATCAAGATGTTATTAGTATCCATATTTTTTTACTATTTCTTTCGCTGAGAAAATGCTTTTAAACATTGTGGCCTGCGGGGGTTCCAAACTCTAAACCGCAAGAATATGGGCCTCTTCGTCCGAAAGATGGTAGTAGCCGCAGCCCTTTACCACTAAAAACTCGGCGGCACTCCACTATCCGCCCTGGGCGGGTGGTGGAGTGGGTATCGCAGGAGCTTCCACCATGGCTGCCAGTATCCATATACTTACGGTAACAAACTATACTTCACAAAAATTATACATATAAATCGTCAGTCATAATTCGTATTAAATTAAAATGCAAAGGTATAAAATTACACAAGTGGGCAGTCTGCAAAATGTATTTAAATCACACAAAATAATGATTGTCATTAGGTACCATGTCAAGTCATTGATGATTCTGTATTTTCGAGCAATATTATAAAGAAAAACATACATATTTCCATATTCCAAATACACCTAACATAAGCTTTACAAAAATACGCCGACTCTCGATTACAATTTCGGATCAACTCGTCCCATCCGGTACAAAAATACTTAAGAACAATTTTGTAGGAACGTGCCAATAACGATTAAAATGAACGCAACGGTTTTGCCATTAGCACTACACACTAACATCACAGTCTAAACACACACAGTATGCCAACCAACACAACTCGTCACAGATCAATCGAGCACCAGAAATGGGACTTACACAGGGTAATAATTTTTCCGCTTCCAGACTTTTGTGACGCCGTTTGTCCACCACCTCCGTAACCAAAAACGAGATTATTTCAGCCCGATAAAATTCCACTGTACGACGTATAGACTACAGGTTTTATTTTCATCAACGCCACTAACGACGGCAAAGACATCGGCGCTAAACCAATGTCATAGGATAGGAATTACTGTGCCAATATCGATGAAAAATTAAAAAAAAATTAAACATATAGCCTAGGTCATAAAGTGGCATTTAAATAGTCAAAAATAATCTTGTTGAGGGTGACGGCCGGCAGTGGAGAATCGACCAGTACACTTCCGGATCTGTTACATAAAAAAATCAATCTTTTCTTAAAGCAACAGCTTTTTTAGAAAAGGGTTGCCAGTTTTATCAAGGAAAGTTATCTTAAAAAGTCGCTTTTTATTTTTTAACTTGATTATTACTATGTATTGTTCGTCCATTTCAAAACTTTGATGAATATGGATTTATTATTTTTTTATCAATCTTATCTCTAGCAAAATCTTGAAATACTTTGATAAATGGGAATCAAAATAGTACTACCAAACTATATTTTGCCCCCATATTCATAAAAATATTTAAACAATTTGTAACATATCAAGATTTGCAGTCCCTTTCTGGAATATTGAAAACATCCCTCGACAGAAACTGACAGTCAACCTTGACAAGTCAAACATTGCTTAAATATTTTTATATTACTTTTATTTATTACCATGTCTTGTTTGTCCATTTCAAAACTTTGATGTAGATATAACATTTTGAATTTACATCTTTACATTTTGGTTCGATGTAAACCCGTCTTTATCACTTGACTGAATGTAGCTAGACTGCTAATATTGACCACTTAAGGCTTAGCGAAGACATAAAAAACATATTTTCTTCAAGTATTTGCGACACTGCCTTTATATTCTTACAAATAACATTTAAGATACACTAGTAAAGGAGATAATTTTATCACATAATCATAATTAACTGTATTATTTACGTAATGACTAATGATTAAACTACTCTCCCTTTTTCGTTTAATACCAATCAAGTTTTTGAATAACATTTTGTTAGTGCCTTGAATTTTTTACTGAAATATAATACAATCTGAGATACAATTTTAACTTAGCTTAATTCAAAGTATTCACAGCACTTTTCGAATAATAATAAATATTATACCCACATGAAACTAACAACTAAAAGGTCCAATTAAATGTGCTTCTATTAACATAAACCTGTTTGAGTTCTAAAATATGGTCAAAGTTACTTTCCACAACATTTTCTTATATGTAATAATAAGCAGTAAAATAACGACTTGTTGATTTTATTCTGTACAGGATAGTATCCTAACTCATATTTTGTAACTTGATTCTTGCAAAAAGATAATGCCATTCGCAAGAAGATAAGAAACTGAAGTACTTGAACAAAAAAATGATTTGTCTGTTGCCTAAGCAAAACCCTTAAAAAGGTCATGTAGTGGGAAAACCCCTGTTCTTAAAGAGTTTACATACTTAAGACACTTTAAACGCGTGTGATATCAATTAACATAATAATATTTTTATTGTATTTTAATTTTACATAAATGAAATTGTTAAATTATGATATTACGTCAATCATAAAACAAAAATGAATACTTCTATTAAATGAAATAAATAATGAAGACGCTTTTACTTAGAATATAATAAAGAATGTGAATCGTACACGGGTCTGAACAATAAAAAAAAATTGTAACTACCCCCATATGGACTGCAACGGTGAGACAGCTTCCATAGAAGTGACGTTTTGTATATGTAGCATCATGTTATTGCCGCATTGTGTTAAACAGTGCCTTCTCACCTTGCCCATCAATAATATTATTGTTTGCTTACACATGATATTACAATGAAGAAAATCAGCGACACCCCAGAAGTGCAAACTGTAGAAGTCATGAGGCAGGCTATCAAGCACAAAAAAGGCCGCCTAGCCTTGTTACCACGCCATTGTAAATTATAATTATAGGTTTTGACGTGATGTGAAGCATCCATAGGTTTTGTTTTTTTTATCCCATGTAAAAAAATTACCAACACCTTTGAAATTTCACCACACCTTCCTAAAGTTTCTTCGGTGAGGTCTGAACTTTAGTTAAAGTCAAATTACTACAAGGACAATACAATTGTTATTTATATTTTCTTTTCATACTTTATCAGTAAAATGAGAAATGGATAAATAAATTATAGTTAAATAACTATACTAAACTGATAGGAAATGCAATATTCATTGTAAATTTTTACTGGTCTACACCCAAGATAATGTAAGAAATAGTTTCGTCAACCTACATTTTTGAGATTGGAATGATTATTTAACATTTTTTATCAATCTTATGACACATCTAGCAAATAAATCTTGAAATACTTTGATAAGTGAGAACCAAACTAGTACCTTTTATTAACAAGTATTGTAACAATATGACAACTATATTTTGCCCCCATTTTCATAAAAATATTTAAACAATATTTATCATATCAAGATTCGCAGTCCTTTTCTGGAATATTGAAAACGTCACTCGACAGTAAAGGACAGTCAACCTTGACAAGTTAAACATTGCTTAAATATTTTCACGAATAAGGGAGTAAAAGGCATACCTGCCATATGATACTAAAAATTAAGTTAGATTCTATACTTTCTCTTATTTCTGAAATCATGAAATGTTTGTTACCAAGGTTTGAATAACAAAACATTACATATATTTAAAGTCTGTAAATTACAGATCCCTTTAGATCTATTGTCTTATCGTAAAACAAAATTGTCCAATAAGATCCCATTAAAACTTACACATAGTCAGTGTTTTTAAGCACACATCTAAACACTGGAAGTCACTACTGAACTAGACAGTGAGTCTTCAGTCTTTTGCCGTTTAGAATCTTTTTCTTCGGATGAATCTTCAGCAGCGCGCTTTTTGGCGCCCTCTGTGTGTTGAGCTACTTCTGATATCTTCCCGCTTTTGAATCTGACGATGATGGCTGTCATATTGTCACAGCCTGTGCCATCTCCAACGGTACTTGGGGCTAGGCAATGGTCGAACATCTGGAATGATTACAAAGTAACCTTTTAAGTGGTATCTCTAAGTTTTAGTTATACAAAGCTATTTTTATAAGTTTTAATAGTTACATACAAGACTCAAACCTATTATTATTAGGACAAAGAATGAAAGAGATAAAAATAAATGATTCACGAAATCAAAAAGCCGTGAACAATCTATAAACTGCCACAAAATCACATCGACCCCATCATTAATAACCAAAAAAACGTTTTTTGGAGCAAAGCATACCTCCTCGCAAATCTGTGACAGCCTCTCCCGTCCTTCAGCCAATCGGGGCAGGATAAAGTCGCAGACATCTTGACTAGACATAAAGTTCCAGATTCCATCGCACGCCAACACCATGAATTGGTCCTTCTCCGGTTCTATAGTTAGAGTCTTCACATCTGGTAAGGCTGTGATCATTTGTTCCTTGTCGTTAAGCTCCTTGTTTTGCTTGTAGGAATGATCACCAATGGCACGCGACAGATTTAGTCCGCCGTTAATTCTACCGTCACCCGAAACTTTGCCGCCGGCTTTTGTTATTCGTTCCAGTTCGGGAGTGTCTTCTGGTTTGTGATCTATTGACATGTCGATTGCTTTCCCGTCCCGACAGACTATGCAACGGGAGTCACCAGCGTTAGCCACAAACAGCTCATTTCCTAGAACACAACATAATCATTGTAATAAAAATTGTACCAGGACCATGGTGAAATTCTTATTCAACATTTTCTGACATTATACAGAATCTGGTAAAACCTTAATTGGTCATGCCGATGGGTGTTTATTGCAATGTTTTCTACAAGGTGTAATAGCGAAAGTAAATGATAAAAATTTAGGGTTTGTATGTGTCCCTTAAGTGATACTTTAATAATATACTAAATTACTTTTGTTTAATCCTGAAACATAGCAACGCAGTGTGAGGTGGTCCTACCATGGCACATGGCTGATGTTTCAAAATTACATATAGAAGAGAGAAGTTTTAAGTTTTTTATCACATGCTAGATAAAAATTGTTTTTTTTTTTATTATATTTATATACCTAATACAACAACACCCAAATAAACAAACATACCCTTCAGCAATGCAACAACTGCTGTACATCCACTGTCGTTGCCAGGCTCCTCATCCATCAGGATGTCCTCTTCACCATCCTCATCACTGGAGTCTGCCTCATTCTCATCTTCTTCCTCTTCGTCTTCATCTTCATCTGTGTATAAGCCAAATTATAAAAGAAAATATTTTTGTACTAGATGAGGCCCGCAATTCGTTTCGCCTAAATTTGTTTATCGCGTTAGAACATTTTTTTTTCGGGATATAAAATATCCTATATTCTTTACCGGGACTCAAAGTACCTCCATGGCAAATTTTATCAAAGTTGATTTAGTGGTTAAGGCGTGAAAGCGAAACAGACACAGTTACTTTTGCAAATATTATATTAGTATGGATGTTTCAGGAAAGTAAAATATACTGTCTAAATACTAATTTTCATTTCAGTAAGTACAAGTAGCAAGTTAAACTTGTCATGAGAGACAACACACTACTTCATGTTTTATGCAATCTATACTAGTGTTATAAAGAGCTATACATAGGTAATAGGCATATTTTGTTTTGGAATCAATAAGTTAGTCAACATCCAAAGAATCGGGCACAGGGTAGCCCTGTAGTAATTTTTAATGAGAGAAACACTTGTTTATATTGTGAACGAGTTCAAAGACATTTTTTTTTCAAATTACCATCATTTTCAGATTCACCAATGCCATTAACATTGTCCTCTTCTGAAGAATCAACTTCTCCACCTTCAAATGTTTCGTCGTTTGAATCACTTTCGTCATCATCATCATCTTCCACGGTTGCTTGACGTAAAAGAGATTCGTATACGGCAGCTGCTGCGCGTCTTAATTTAGACTTCTTGGGTCTTTCTGGCACTTTGTCTGAACTAGAAACTGGGGACGCCTTTTCTGTAACAAAAGTCAAAGATAGAATTTCATATATTGTTTACAAACCTAGAAAAAATATCTTTGTTTTTTCTGTAAACAATTATCTATAATTTGTTCCAAAGAGATTGGGCGCCTATACATATTCTATCTAAAGCATTGGTTTTTTCGCCTGCGTCATATGTCCACATTAAACGAATTCACTTTTTACTATTGTAATAGTTCTAATATCAATTTTATTTGCCACACTAACTCATACATCAGTTAAAACTTAAGGACAATGTAAAAAAAGCATTAATCATCCAAAAACAAAACAAAAGCAAATGGCTAACATAATATTATGTTATAGGGTGAAAAATTACCTTTCCCTTTTCCTGACTTAGTAGGTGTAGCAGAGCCATTAGAGGAGGTGATATTACTCTCTTCAATGTCAGCTTTGGACTCTGTCACTTCACCATTGCAGCCCTCTGATGTTGGACCATTGCTAGTGGGCTTAGACCCTGCACTGGGCTCAGGGAGTGTGCATGTTTCAGCAGAGCTGTCTGGAGCAGTTGTTTTGTCCACCTCCATTGCGACATCATTTTCTTTGGTCTCGCTTGTAGATACCTAATTAAGAAAGCATGAAAAAATATTTTGACAAACTTATTATCAGTTACTAGTATACCGATAAGTCTTTATTTTATTTTTCTATCATGCTACATACAATAATACGAAGCAACATGCACACAATTGTTATTTATTTTAAAAGTATCTTTTAGAACGATATAAACTTATGTATAATCAACCCACTTCTCCATTTAAGTCTTTCTCTTCATTTGAATTAGTTGAAGAAACACCACCAGTATCATCATCTGCTTTTACTGAATTCTCTACATCACTGGTGCCATTTTTGCTTGATGTTGCCTCATCAATAACTCCTTCTGAACTGGAACCAGCTGCACACGAGACTCCAGAACTAGAAGCACTGACACCTATAATGCAAAAAAAATTTTTTAAAAATTATAAATTCTCCAGTCTCAATGTTAGTTGTTTTCTCCCTAAAACAGCTTAACTGATTTTTAACAATTTTTATATACCTATTCAGTAGGCTGGAGAATAGTTATATTCATTATACACCTAAGTGATAATTGTTTCAATCAAATCAATTTTATTTGCAAGGAATATGGTACAATATGGTAAAACAAATTTGTGTTGCAGGATCAGCTAATAAATATTTATATAAATTTAGCAAACCAGTGTCTACAGCTATAGCCATTCTCATTTGAAAAACTCATATAGAAAAGTTTAATCAGAGAACTTCTTTTTTTGGGTTTATTTTAGTTAACATCTTAATTATTATAAAAAAGAAAGCACATACAAAATATCACTAAAGATATTGATCAAATTGTCACTAGCATAGGTTTCCTTGAGACAACAGACTAAAATCATTTAAATAATTAAAAATCACACACGACATTACAACTATTCCTCTAATGTTATACATGTGAGTTTCATTAATCTCACCAAACATATTATGTTTTGGTATATTGGCACTTATTAAGATTATGATACTTTTTATTCCCATTAAATAATTTGTGCAAAATCTTAATTCCATGGGGTCAAATCTTTGTGTAAAAGCTAGTTAGCTATGATTGTACATACCCGGTTCTTCCGAATTTCTTTTGGCTCGGAGACATGGTGATAGTGGTGTGGCGCTATCTCCAAGCCTTGTTCTATGAAGGTTGGTTAACTTGTTTTCATATTTTGCCAAAACCTCCTAAAATAATAAAATAATGCTACAAGTAACTTAATTTAAAAAAAGAGCACTAAGAGATAATGTAGTATTGCGAATGAGTTAAATTATTTACCTGTAATGGAAGATGGGCATCTTTATATAAATTACTAATGTTTTCTTCATCAGATTCTTCATTGTCGCTTGGGCCGGGAGGATTTATTTCACCTAAATGCAGAGACTAGTGAGTAAATCTTGAAAAATAATTAGTTAGGTTAGTTTTGTCATCAATATAAAAGAATGTACCTGCAAGTTCCTTGAGAATATCCATAACCTCTTTTGTGGCAATAGTAGCATCGAAACCTAGGAAGGCATCCGATAGAGCTTCTACGAATTTTCCGTTTTTATATGCCTCAGTATTCTTTATGAAGTCTGGTAATTTTTGTGAGCAATAGGTGGCAACCTCTGCTCCTCCGTGCCCATCGTAAACAGCGAATAAGGAAGTATCCTCGTCGAAATCTAAGATTGTGTTGTGTGCATCCTAAAAATCATAATTCATTCACAAGAGGTACTTACACGAAGTACATGAAACGCGAAGCTTACATGCATTCGAACCTAAATATGCATTTATAGGGGGAATAAATGCGGAATACGTATATTTGAATGACCATCAACGGTCGTAAGGTACTACTTATTGCATGGGGCGTTAAACCATTGTACTTTCATACAATCCACAATGTAACAATTGACTTTACCTCTTGATTGACACGCCAACCTTGCATGGAACTAGCTCCGCACTCCAGTTTATCATTGTTTTCATCACTTGATAACTTTTCCGTTACTGGTTCTGATAAATATGCACCCATTTTTGATATCACTAATTAAAATTAAATACTAAAAGGCTACGCGCGAAGTCCAATGATCCAAAAAACGCGCAGTCCGGGAAGCTTCGCCGATTGCATTCGTCATAGATAAAAAATTTATTATGGCCACAGATAATAGATCATAGCCATTAAAATATATATTTTTTGTATTTACTTAGCCATTTGCCACTATTCACTAATTGTTTAAATTATTACATGCGAAGTGTCTTGCATTTTACTTGAAAAAATATAACATATAGAAAAATATATATTAACAATTTCTGTAAAATTATTACCCAACTTTAAGTCTTGGGCGAGAGCTCGCTGTAAGGATAGTATTCGTTGGGCGAGAGCTCCGTGACTCGTGAGTACTTGTGTTCTATAGGCGATAGTTCCACCAATATCCCTTACTAGTCTGTGAGTCCCGCTGCGGGCCCGTACAAAAAATGATTGTGGTCGCATTTTAAAGGTCAAAGATAATATCACGGGCAAAGATTCAAACCCGTGATCTCCAGCCACCGTCACCACGCACTCAACCATCAGTGACCATAGAGGCTGCCTTATAAAACATTAAAAAACACTAAACTGGGTAATAAGCCTTTATTTAGATTTTTTTAAATATATAATGCGTGCAATTTAATATTGAAACTCTTAGAATAAAACGTGTCTCTTATAATAAATGACTTATAAAATTGTCCATCCTAATTAAATTCAGTAGCGTAATTTCATTAAGCAATTCTTATATCGACGGTGTTAATATATATTCTATTCACTGTTTTAAAAATTTAAATTAATAAGCTGGAAACTCATCAAACCAGCACTTAGGTATAGTTAAAATTAAGATTTTTTAAAAAAAATAGTATAATGTCGAGGGTGCTAATAATTAATTTTTAGATTTACACGCTTCCGCTGTAAAATGAATCCAAATTAATTTGCTGAGATCTAAATTGCTATTTCTTGCAAAAAAGTCGTCAAGGCGTTGTCTTGCCTTTGTTTCGAGTGTTTTTGATCTAGATAGGATCCAAACATGATCTGAAACACAAGCGAAAGGTTAATAAAAGAAAGGCAAATAAAAAAATAGTCACAGCCCAATAGGACACATTCTTCAAACAAGGAAAGTTATGAAAACGAACCCCTTCGCATTTTTTTGGATGTGTCATATTCACACTCATAGAAGATGCAGTAATGGTCGTAATCTATATCCACTATTCTTGCCGTCATTTTATTTGATCCTGTGAAACCTGTAAACAAAAATTATATAAATACGTTATCACACATACCGAAAAGGTAACCTAGTAACGAATAAGAAATTTAAAGTCATAATTTTACAATACTTATATTTTGTATTAAATATCTTTTAATTACTTTTGTAAACTGGTGAGACGTAATTAATCACGCCGGGACTGGTCCCTGCCAACTCAACGTCTCCTCCGAAAGTCCCAGACTTGTGGGTGTTATCGAAAACATCAGAAATATTAAATTTATATGTGTTTCCTTCTTGAGAGAACTTAGCGACCAAACAATCGGAGTGGTCTTCCCAGCCAGTAGGGTATCTTGCGATTTCATACCATATTCCCCTAGCAAACTGTAAACATAAATAATATTTTATTACCCGACTTCGGAGAAGCATGGTTATGATTTTGACCTGTATATACGTATGTGCGTAAATAAAAAAAACTCTGTAAGCTCATTTAAAATATGTAAACACTATTAGCTGACTCCCACTGGTTTGCTTGGAATCACGGATCACCTGCTATTTGCAAGAATTCATGAAATCTCTTCAGTACAATATTGAATATGAAACAATGAATATTTATAATAAAATATTCGTTTTATTATAAATATTCATTTAAAATAAGACTAGCGTTTAAAAATTTATCGAGAGTATGATAGCCACAAAATAATTTAAATAAAAAAATATAAAACTAAAACCCGACTACTAAAACACGGTCTAAAAAGTATGAAACAAAAATAAAAAGTATAATATGTTAAAAGGGTAGCCGTGGTCGTGTGCCCCTTTTATTTCATTAGTAACTCTACTATAATTAATTATTCTGAATAAATACAGTCTATAATATTTTTTATTGGTACACAAATGTACATACTTACATTATCTAACTTAAAATTATCGACTGGTTTCATTTCTGGACACGGAGCGTCCACTTCGACTCCTGATGCTTGAGCAAGTATCATGTACAGAACGATTGTAAACATCTTGCGTAATATGTATCATTAAATTAAATTCAATTTGCTTGCATAGCTCTTCTTATACTTATTCAGAAGTATTTATAAAACTACATTTTTCTTGCAGTGTCAAAAACAATGGCATGTAAATTTGATTTATGTATTAACAACGAATTCTTGTAATTAATTTTTTGTTAAAAAATAATAATCATTTCACCCTTTTTAGTTATCCAAAATTATAATGCCTATACCTACAGAGAACAGTGGTTCTAGTGCCTAGTGAGGCATGATAATTTTTTTTATGTTATTAAAGGGACAAGGGAGCAGAGGGTTAACCTGATGGAAAGCAACTACCGTCGCTGTAACATCCGAAGAGTAGCAGTGTACAGCGAGGTACTCAGCCACAGTGTAAAAGACCGAAAGAACAACGTCCGTCGGGTTTAATTGTACTAATAATTAAATTTTTCATTCGCAAAAGGGACTTTTGTACAAACAAGACTCCAATTTCATATGGCAAGCAACGAACAGCTTTTCAACTAGTATGGAGCGCACGCGCTTGGGAATGGGAATAGAGATTAGGGAAGTTGGGCCACAGGTAACATTATTTACTGGACGAAGCACAGTACAACGCCGATTCACAACAGTTTTCTGTGAGGCCGTCGAAACTTTGGCTCTTTCGTGCCGAAGCATGGCTCCCCCACGGCAAATATATTATCTTACTAATAGTATAAATTCAAAAGTTTGTAAATTTG
>JAOTAV010066181.1:0-14103 GCA_026546445.1 Cyclargus thomasi | reverse complement strand
AATTTTATCACAAAAAATAATTTATTAAGGGCCTGTTTCACCGCTTACAGATAGTCTATCCACAACTTTATTTGACAGATGTTGTATGGAGAATCTCTTAAAAAAGTTGTGTTTAGCCTTACTGAAATGAGCGGTGAAACAATTATATGAATTTCAAATATACAATGGTGTGCAACTTTAATTACATGATATTTAAATGGAAAATTTAAGTCATATTAAATGTATAATTATGTTATTTAAATTTTCCTGTCTGAGTTTCGAATTGCACACACGGATCCTATTTAAATAATAATAATATTTTAATTACTGTGGCCATTGTTATGAATGTCCTTTTATACATTCGTGATTTTGTGATTATGATCCACAGTAGGTGTTATAGATGGTATAACCAAAGAAAAATAATTAAAATACAACGAAAGTATTTACTTTCGTTGTAATTTGACTGTCTAGACTCCAGTATCCACTAATTTGCAAACCTTTTTAGTTTGCACGTCTATAAACATCACTGCCCCCGTGTGGATGACCTTGCTTTTCTCCAATATTAATAAAACTTCCTTTTGAAATAAAACTACGATGCCTACCAACAGTTTGGGTACCAACCCAGCTAAGAAAATCGAAAAGTGACCTCGTGCTTTAACAAAAGTGACTATGATTATTTAATAAAGGGCTATATTTATTTAGGACCGTATTAATAGTCAAGACTCAATACCAAGATGATAAATAATTTTGAAATGCTGTTTTCATTCATAAAGTTCTTCTTATGATAAGAAGAACTTTAATCATAGTATTAAGCGCTGACCTTAGTTTCTAGACGCTAGCTTTATTCTACTAATTGATTAGCTATTTTATTTTTAGTTTCCCCGCAAACTATATCGATAAACGATGCAATGTCTGAATATCACAACGAGATGGGTAGTGCATACTAGCTCTCAGTATCTAGCGGTTCGTCACCCGCTCTATAAGTGTTCCGTGATATAATTATAGTGCAGGTAATTAAGCAATTATCTCAATATTAAGCCCCAGTGTTCTTAAGTCTACAAATATTAATGGTGTTCACGGTAAAATTTTATTATTATTATTTCATTATATATTTACTACCTTAATGATATGAGATTTGTCGTGCATAATCTTGTTGATTGGATTTAAATGATATATTATAAAAAGTCTATAATATTGGTGAATTTTTTATCTAAAGAGAACGATATATAACAATGAAAATGTTATATATCGTTTTGTAGAAAAATTTATTTGCTTCTACCGATGCAGTTTTTTACATCTGTGTATAACCTTATGTTGAACGAGGCATTATCAATTATCGTAGACGAATAACATTAGTAGACGAATTAGAATAAACTAATGCCTCTCAATGTAACTATTTAAATTAAATAGTTATCTATAATAAATTAAATTAGCCCGGAATTTCATATAAATTTTGACATTTTGTAAAAAAGTTTGTACCGACATACTGCTAATGGAGTATATCTAAATTGTTTTAAGACAAAGGGAATAAAAATTTATTGCTGCCAAAAAAATCTTCAAAAGTTGTACCAGAGTAAACCTACATAGAGTAGGGCAACTCCCGTGTTTTTTCCGTTTGACATAACAAAAGACGTTCTGGATACAGGGTTGTCGATTATCACATTGAAATGCATGTATTTGAAATTACATGTAGTAAAATTATTTTAAGGCCGATTTGACTTACGCCGACGCCACGGTCGGCGCTGATGGCCCAAAACGGAGTATGGGGAAGGGTAGGTTATCACGGGCCCAATTTCGTTACATACCGCTTACCGTCATAGGGTTGTAAATTTAGTAATATCTTATTAGTCAATAAAGCTCAACAATGGTTTTCCTATCAAATATAAAAATGTTTTCAAGATAAAGTCATGAATCAAATATTCCAATATAGGTAAGTATTGAACAACGTTTACTCAGGTTTTATGTAGGTATTCTTGTAAGAAATGCTAATACCTAGTAGGTCCTACGTCCGTTCCCAATCTTATGTAGCAAGACATACATACGTCAGAGATAAAGCCTATGCTGTGTCAGCAGTTTTGTGTCTGGAAGGCGATGTATGTTTGTGGCGACAGGCAGTCACTGCGTGAGGCCTGGCCAGTATGTTCGTTTGTCTAGTTTCGGGATAATAAAAGGCCAGAATCATTACAAAGTATTTGTTTTAATGAACGCAAGCCCAAAGGACTAAATGTGTAACTAGAGGACTCCTACAGTTCATAAACTCTCTATCAAATTCTCATGCGAACCGCGATTTGCAACAACAAAGTGACAACACAACATTTTGTTGACAATAGCTTTTTGTATGGAAATGACAAATTTTGTGGCTAATGAACCATACCGCCAATCTTGAGCGAATGAAAAATAGTATCTCTACCTGTCACTCGCTGCGAGCACGATCGCGAGCATGTTCGCGAGCGCGCGCATGTTCGCGAGCTCGCGCATGTTCGCGAGCGCGCGAATGTCGGCCTCGCTCACTTCACAATAGTTCATCTATTGACTTATTCTAAAACTACTAGTTATCGTCTAGGTTTAAATTGACATGGATAGTTTTAGCAAAAATAATGAGCTACTTTGTTGCCTGGCAAAGGTTAAACCAGCCAATGATATTATGAAATTATAGAAATAATATCCATTATTTGTCCTTAAAACTTCTCTATTTCCAGCGATAAAACTCAACGACCTAGTCGCGCAACTGCAACAGAGCTACGTACTAACGACGGGCGGGAAGTTCACGGAGGCGGCGGTGATGCTGCGTCGCGTCGCCCGCGCCGTGCCGCTGCTGGTGGTGGACACGCGGCAGGAGCTGGCTGAGGCCCAGCAGCTGCTGGCGATATGCGCTGATTATCTACTGGGACTGCAGATGGAGACCGCTAGGAAAGGTATTTTGTTTTTTTTTTTAACTTAATTTGCGTCTGCTCGCGGCCGTGCGAAAAATATTTTATGATTTAAGCTAGCTGATACTAAATTTTATCTAAATCCCTTCAGTACTTTGCGTCGACTGACCGTCGGCCGTCAACGCTGACGGCGGTGTTTTACCTATTTTGACTATAGTTTTAACATAATACTTGTATTGTTGTTACAGCAATGCCGAAGAACACCCTAGAGGAACAGAAGCGCACCTGCGAGATGGCCGCCTACTTCACCCACTGCAAGCTGCAGCCGGTTCACCAGATATTGACGCTGAGGACGGCACTGAATATGTTCTTCAAGCTCAAGAACTATAGAACGGCGGCCAGCTTCGCTAGACGGTTGCTGGAACTAGGTAATGTATTTAAAGATTCCATTTACCCTTATTTACCCTTAAGGAAGATCTTCCGACCTGGCGAGATGCTATGTTCGGTCAGCCGAAGACCACGTGATTGATTTCAGCTGTCGTGTATAAAGAGTGAGTACTAATCAGCCGTACACAAGTCCGTTTGTGAAGTAAATAAGTACTAATCGGCGCGGCAATACAACATCTGTGCGTTAGTACTTTAGTTATTTCAACTCTAAAAGTTTTTATTCAATCAACGAACTACTTGAGGCCTAAAGTTACTTCTATATCATGATAAAACAGTTAACATTCACAATTTTGACATATTTTAATTTTAATTCCTCTTTCAATTTGACAAATAATAATGGAAATGTTGTATTTTGCCAACTAAAAATGAAATTTTGTGTTATTATATAATTATTATTTTCTTAATGATAACCATAATTGTAATGTTGTATTGTATTTATGAGTATTTTTTCCCTCTTAATAATTTTATATGACAATTATTATGTAACTAAAATTTGCTTAAGTAATATTTGCATGCTATTGAATAGGTAAAAGTGCCAACAAATGGAATTGTAAACATCTTTTATAACAACCATTTTTAACGCAAATAAAGAACTGATTACTGATAACTGTCTATCTGTCTGTCTGTAACCTCTTCGCGCTGAAACCGCAGAACCAATTTTGTTGAAATTTGGTATGGAGATTTTTTTATCCAGGTACCTATTAAAAATTTACGGTTCCCGCGCGATAGACGGATTTTGGCTCAACGTAGTTGCGGGTGTTATCTTGTAAGTTATAAGTCTACCATGTTCTGTATTAATCTATAATTAAATTACAACTTGACTAAACTAATTATATAATATCGTGTGCGTGTGTTTGTCACTAAAATGCTTCCTAACGACCACTGATTTCAATTAAATTTTGTAGAGATATTCAAGGGGACCTAAAAAAAGAGATTCACAAATTAGCCCGGCAGGACAACATCTGTCGGGTACACTAGTATTCGTTTATAACATTTGAACGTCGATTAAAATTGACAATATTTCGCAAAACATTTTATAAATTTGGCTCAAAAATATATATTTTTGGCGGTCGTCCACAGCCTTAAAAGACAAAAATCTGTAAAAATGTTTAATTTGCATGTGCTTCTTTTTAAATGCCGACGCAAAGTGTTTTTTGTATGTGTGTTAGTGAGTGTTTACGTGTACGAGTGTGTGTACATGTCTCTGTGTGTGGATGTGTATCCACTGTACTTGCCTCCGTGTGTGTGTATATTACGTAAGTTATTTTTTTTAATTGTTAAAAATAGGGTAGTATATAGGCTTTTCGCCCATATCCTTTTTTGTTTGTTATATTTAGTTTTTGTACCTAAGATCTCATCCAAACTTCTTATTCAAGTTATATAACATTATTGTTAATGTTAGTCCATCACGTTTTCGGACTTCTATATAATAATTTATTAGTATTTATAATTTATTTATTAGTATTTAAATTAAGTATATAAATATTATTAGTAATTTTTTACGTTTTAATTTAAGTTGAAATTAATTCTTCAATTCAATTCTTTAATTACCCGTATGCTTTATAATAAGGATAAGATTTATAAAGAACATTGTTCTACTCTGTCTTATTCTCTATAATATGAGTTTATTAACCATTCTCAAAAAGAAAGAAAATGTAGCTTCCGTGACCCATTAGTGAGAATGAGGAGTGATGATGATGATGATAGATATGTTATTCGAGCTATCGGCCACAATACCAAAATCCCGGATATATTTATTCCAGCGTAAGAGCCGGATCACCGCAGCCGGATCAATTGACGGTATAGCCTAAAAATATCAGAATCTAGGCTAGATTTATTTATATAAATCTGGCTTTAGTTAGAAATATAGGCAGTGTAATATTTTGTTATATTGAATATCGTATTGTTGAAATATTTTTATTTTATGGAATAAGTGGGTAAACGAGCTCACAAATCACTTGGTGAAAAGAAACTGCTGTCGTGCATGGACAGTGTAACATCAGAGGATTGCAAGTGCATTACCGGTCTGGGCCTATATGGGTTGTTCCCATTTAAAAAGCCCACGGGAATAGGACACAGGAAGCTGGCGTGAAACGGCATTGTGCTGTGTTTCGTTCAGTTTACCGGTGGCCCAACTTCCCTAATCCCCTATCCGTATACCCATTCCTTTTTCCCTCATAAAGACCGACAACGCCCTTGCGAATCTTCAGATGTCACGAGTGTCTATCCCCTTAATATCATAAAAAAGAAATAAAAAAAAGTAAAGGGTATACGTAGAAAAGTTTGGCCTCTCGTAAATTTATATTTCCGTTGTCTGGTACTCGTAATACAAGTCCCTCATGTGCGGAGCACGGGGCTAAACTGATGTGGTATAAGCCATTTCTAGACATTATTATCATGTATTATTATTACGTCTTAGTCAAAAATAATAAACAGTAAAAATTGAATGTCTTAGTTCAGTCTTTAACCACCTTATTCAAAAAAATATTTAAGCAATATTTAACTAATGAAGGTTCGCTGACCCTATCAGTCGTGTGACGTTTTCCATATTCCAGAAAGGGACAGCGAATGTTGATTATTTAAAAATTGCTTCAATATTTTTTATAAATAAGGGGGTAAAGGTTTACACGAATTAAGATATTTTGCTGGTGTATCACAAAAATACTAGCAAAAAATATTATCATTTCTTCTTAAGAAAACAGATGAGTCGGATGGGTCGTTTAGACACCGCTCTGACCCGAATTTCGGGGGTACAATAGCGGGGGTCACAATGGCCAGGAAGCCAAGAAATTGAGTACACGCACCTGCTGGACTCATTACGCATTTAAGCGCTCTACTCTCGAACGACCGTGCGAGAGCCATGGTTCGGCACGAATGGGCCGCGGCGTCACGGAAAGTTTGCGTGAGACGGCGTTTTTTTCTTTTTAACTTTATTGTATTTATTTTATTAAAGTGTATGTCATCACATATTGTTGAATAAATTGTTGTTATTATTATCATTGTGCTGTGTTTTGTTCAGTGAGTTTATTGGAGGCCCAACTTCCCTACAGACTATTTCATAAGGAATAGGCATAGGCTTTTCTCCGTAGACTACAAGCTTTTGCTGTAACAAGTGTCTTAAGTGACAGACTAAGATGATTTTTTGGGCATATTTAGGAAGTATTTTAGAATGGTTAAGATTTACAAGTAAACGTCTGTCGGGTCCGCTAGCGTAAATATAATTATTTATAGTCTGGCTACTATAAGTTGAACCCTGCATTTATTTTTATTGGCAACATTATTACGACGCAGTCTTTTGATTTCGGTTAAAATTGCACTAAAATTGTATTTAATAATTTCTATACTTAATCATAAGTTTGTGATCTTTTAGTTTATTTTTTGTAAGACATGACATGCTATTTATCTAAATAAATGACTTTTGTATAAAATGTATGAAAATACCACATAATAATATATAATAAACAGGATTTTGTTTCTTTATCAGGTATTCAGAGTCTTACTTTGATTATAGCAAATACATTATACTTCGAATTACATACATTACATTTCATTTATAATAAACGACACTTTGTCCTATAAATCTCAATAAGAATAACACTTTACTTTTTACAAAAATATACTCGTGTTTAGGTCTCATAATCTGAAAAAAAAATATCCACAGCCGGACATATAACCTCCTCGTTTTTGGAAGTCGGTTCCTAAAAGATCAAAATCTTTTTCGCCACTGCAATTGTGTAAATATCTACAGAATTTTTGAATTTGGAAGATTTTTTCTAGGTTCAACTTATAGTAGGCGGACTATAGAATATGTGTTATTCTGGTTATGATCATAATATTGACTAACCGTTTGGCAACGTACATAATACAAACAAACAAACATTGACTTTATACCGTAACGCATTTACAATACAGCAGCCCAATTATTGTTTACACAATTTTACAGTATACGAATACATGGTGTTTCATATATTGCTATAAAATCTACCCTCGTAATCTATACATATAATAAAACAGTCAAATTGGAGGGTCTGTACATTTAATATTTTTGCAAAGTTATCAATGTGGGGGTGTAAAAGTACAGTAATATAACACATATCGACAAAAAAGTTGTCTGTTTGTCTGTACGCGCTAATCTCAGGAACTAGTGGACGGATTTGAATAAATCTTTTTTGTTTAATAGCTGTTTTTGTTACATAGGTCTGGGCAACATATAGGATACTTTTTATCCAGGGAAAATGTACGGTTCCCGCGTGATACTGACATTTTTGCGCAACAAAGTTGCGGGCACCAACTAGTATACTAATATAACAGTATCAATAGAAATAACATTAGAAGTTACAAGTGTGTTACCTGAGTGTTATAAAAAATAGCGTACGAGTTTCTTACGTCGGCAGACAGACTCCCAGGCTAGTTCCTGAACCGGCGGTAGGTACCGTTGTCTCAACATTCAAAAAGTGTATTAAAAAGACATATTTTGGAGAAGAGTTTTATTTCAGACGACGACGAGATCTCTGTTGCTCAGTTTTTTTTTTGCTTAGTTGGTAAGCGCGTTGGTAGCTAAAGCTGGGGGTTGCGGGTTCGATTCCCACCGTTGGAGCAAAAGTTTATCAATGAATATGTGTATAGTATAAAAGTATTAAGTATATTTCGTTGTCTGGTGCCCGTAATACAAGTCCTCAGGCCGTGGACCAGACTGACGTGGTGTGAAGCGTACATAGATCATTTTATTATTATTTTCGTTTTATTTATTTAAAGGTGAAGGGATTAGGAAGATTAATAGGAATAGCCTACTATTCCTGTTAAGTTGCGTTGAAACAACAAGCGTGTTTTTCAAAACCAGCAAAATATTTGACTATATAATCTAACTGGATAATGCTGTATGTCCGTTGTACAAAAATTTTTAAATTACCAAGTGGGGGCCGTTTATTTCACCTGGATTAAAAGTATCGTATGTCCTTCCCGGCACTCAAAGTATACCAAATTTCATTTAACAAAATCGGTTCAGCGGTTTGGGCGTATAGAAGCAACAGAGAGACAAACAGACACACTTTCACATACAATATAACATATAACATAAGTATGGATCTGACATCTGGGGTCGTCACCGACTGGAAACTGATGAGATGAAAGTAAGAAAAAAAAATCTTATTTCGAATACTTTTTAAATTGTATGAGTAAAATATGTAACAAAGCCTGGACTTCGTAGCGATTATATAACCTGATGTCGCATGTGGACGTCGGCTTACATATTGGACATAATAACTTTTCACACGTATGTCACGTCTTCGCTCATACATTCAATATACATACAATGTAACATGGCTCGCACAATGATTAATTACTTTACTAAATTAATATATTAATTATGGGGAATTGTCTTGTGTAAACCTTGAACTTCTCGCTTTACAGATGAAACTATGTACTTTTTACTCGACTGCGCCAGAAGGAGGGTAATGTTTATCGAGCGTATGTATATATGTATGTGTGTATGTATGTAAGTGAGGTGTCGTTGGATTTGACTAAATTGTAGTAGTGACATAGGCTAAATAAATTTTGAAAATGGCGCCCGCGAACCTGGGGTGTTGATTTTTTTCTCATCCTAACTATATGGGTATCAAATGAAACCTAGTAAAAAGGCGAGTCCAGAAATATATATAAACGTATTTTTGGTAGATCTTTCTGTGGCCTGTAGTGAATAACAGAGTAGTTTGTCACCGCCTGCAGCTTTTTAAATTATTAAGTTTTCTTATTCTTTTTAGTTTTTCAAGCAGTCGGGTTTTTTAATAATAGTTTTTTTTATAATATTTAAGCGGCCAGGCGAGCAGACGACCTGAATGAAAGCAACTGCCGTCGCTATTGGAGACTCGTGACATCCGAAGAGTTATGTGCGTTGCCGGCCTTTATGAGAGAAGAGGGAGTGTGAGTAGGGATGAGGGTATTGTTGTTGTTGGGCCACCGGTAAACTCACTCACTGAAGGAAACAGCACAACGCCGTTTCTCAACAGCTTTCTGTCAGGCCGTACTATTACTCTGGTCGAGCCGGCCCATTCATGCCAAAGCATGGTTCTTCCACGGCAATGAGCATCGGTTTTATGTACTTGAGATCGAACCTGCACCCTCTCGAGTGCGAATTACAGGTCTAACCCACTAGATTACAGACGTTCTACGTACTATCAGGTAGTTTAAAGACAGGACTAATATAAAGATTTATAGTTTTGTCTTATTAATAGTTTTAAATGCTTCAGAAAAAAATTAAATATTTTCGATTTAAGCATTGTAATGGCATTCTTTAAGTTTTTCGAGTTGAAGTTTCAATACTGTATCGGTTAAATTAATTTCAAACAAAACGGCGACAAAACAATGGACGTAATGGGTGAAGAGCGAGCGCCGCCACAGACGACGCAAGCACGTAGAAGTATCCCTATCCCAATAATCTCAACTAATATTATAAAGAGGTAAGCTTTAACGTGAAAAAAAATACCCGCCACAAATATACTATAATATATTTGTGGCGAGTAATTTCTGAGACTGCATAAAATGAATTAAAAAGTTATTTCACCATTAAAAAGCTAAGTAATCCGAAATTGTTATAGGCTTATTTATATTTTGAAATAAATAAGTCAACGCACTATTTAGTAGGGCACAGGGAAGCTGGTTACACAAATATATTAATTTAACATTGCAACGCCTTAGCACAAGGTTACGTTGCTACATACCTAATAAAGGACATTTTTCTATTTGTAGGTCAAAGTATGCGAGTTTCATACGCCGATTCTTCTCGCACGGCTCAAAAAGTATATCTAGAATACCTACAGAAAATAAAATACTTTTGACTTTGCCGCTATACACTAGAACATGCTACGTCGTAGCACGCGGTTAAATTGATACGACAAAGCATACGGTTAAATTGATACATCGTAGCATACGACTATACTGATACGTCATAACATACGACTAAATTGATAATTCGTAGCATACGACTAAATTGACACGTCGTAGCATACGGTTAAATTGATACATCGTAGCATACAACTACGGTGTAGCACTCGGCTGTACATCTATGGCGTAGCAGTCGGCTGAATAGCTACGATGTAGCACTCGGCTGTACAGTTACGGTGTAGCACTCAGCTGTACAGCTACGGTGTAGAACTCGGCTGTACATCTACGGTGTAGCACTCGGCTGAATAGCTACGATGTAGCACTCGGCACTATTACGCCATAGCACATGGCCACACTTTTACGCCATAGCATGCGTTTTGATGCCTAGTTTGCATGAAAATAGCTCAGCGCCATTACCAATAACGATTTACATATTTTCAATGATAAATGTTCTTTGTGCGACTGGACTTAAGTCTTGTCTGTCAATCGCCAAATTCTGTAGCGCTCATCTCAGCTCAGTATCTTTTTTGTTAGACATCCAGCGAGTACTACAGCTTTGTGTTGTCCCATTGTCTAACGAATTAAGCTTCAGTTCAATAGATTGTTTTGTTCTTAATGAGATTTCTGTCATAACTTATGATTTATTGATTCTCATAAAATTTAAATGGACAAAGGTCTACCAAGGTCAGAGTCAACAAGCAAACGGGTCATCTATTGGACAGCGACTACAGTAGCCCATGGACACTCACGACATCAAACGAAATGTATTGCCAGTCTTTCAAGAAGAAATAAGCTTGCTTCCTGAAGGTTTGCAGGTAGTGAAATTTCTAGTAATACTGCTGGCGATAGTTTATTCCAGAGTTTTATTGTGTGTGACAGAAAATTACGTGAAAAGTGCACGGTGAAAGACTGCCCACTTATCAAAATATTGAGGATGGTAAACTTTTCACTCATTCATCATTTAGGACGATTGGTATTGGTATCGTGAAATCTATCATATTGTACATATAGTAAAAACTGTCGTATAAACTATCAGTTTTTGTTGATATTATTCTATATCAAGTTTATCGTTGCAACATTGAATATATATTCAGTTGTTAACTGAAATTACTATTAATTCGACTGTGCTTCTATAAAAACTAAAGCATAAACGAATATCATTAGTCAAAACCATAACGAAACTTAAACCGTCCAGGCTGTCAGAGGGCAAAGGGTAACAACTTTTAAATTTTATTAACATTTCTAAGACTTCGTAGAGAAATTACAACAATAACATCAATCAAACTTCATTTATGCGATAAAAACTTCCAAGAAAAATATTTCATCTATAATTTAGATTGCATGAGAGTTCAACGTTTTGACGAGTACCGTTGTTTTTTTTATTTGCAAATTATTAGATGGATATGAGCTACAATGTTGCATGGAAAAAATAAACTCAAAAACGCATTTTGTACAGAAAAATATTTATAAAAAACTATTTAACTTCTCTGTAACTCATACACACCTTGAAGTATTGACGACCTCTGTGGATCAGTTGGTAGCTTAAGCTGGGGGTCGCAGGTTCGGATCCCCCCGACGGAACTAAAGTTTTTCGATGTTCCTAGGTTTCGAATGTGTATATAGGTATATCATAATATAAAAATCTTAAATGTGTATAGCATAAAGTAATAAATATATTACCGTTGTCTGGTACCTGTAACACAACTCCCTCGGGTACTTAGCACGGGACCAGACTGACGTGGTGTGAAGTGTCCATAGATATTATTATATTATTATTATAGTATTTTTATTATAGTATATAAGTATTGTAACATTTTGTTAAGTGTGATCGTGTTTTATAATCTGAAGACGTAATTACAAAATATTATTGAAAGTTAATGATACGCTGTTACAAATATATTTATGTAGTCCCAACGACAAAAGTTCCTCAAATGGACCAAACAAGATTGATTTAAATGTAATTTCGTTTAAGCTCTTAAACAGTCATCTTATAATGATAATAATTCCCATAACAGTTTCGGTAACGGTTTCCGGTTTCATAGAAACTAAGCCCTTTACGCAGGAGTAATTTTGTAGTCCATTTTACAACATTTTTGATTACTGCTTGACTTTTATCTGTCGTAGCGGGATGTTATTTAGCTTTTAAACTTTCTCGATGAATAAAATAAACACAAAAATAATTTTTCAATTTTCAGGCAGTTCCTGAGATTAGCGCGTTCACACAAACAAACTCTTTAGTTTTATATTATTAGAATAGATAAAAACTGATAATCGTTTCTTTACACGAGGATGATATTATAAATAAATATTTAAAGCTTTATTTCCCATTTTAAAACATTACACAGCCTTAGTAGAAAAATACATCGAAACAAAAAGCAAAACAACCTCAGACTAATTAGTAATATATTTATGACAGTGTTATGCCAAAAATGAGGAAAAAGGGTACCACTCAGGTTATGACAGCCGCGGCATCATATATATAGTGTTAAACTAAAATATTTAAATAATGTTATAATAATTCTAGATAGATATTAATATGTATTATATATAAGCATTATTAATCTGAAGTTTTAGTAAGTGATGCTTTTTTAAAATTATTTACATACCTACGTATAGGCTACAGCCTACCAGGCAGCTTCTGTGGACATATTTTTATTACAACAAGCTTTATTTTCAAAATTATATTTATTTAGAACTGTATTCCGATGGTACAAGATATAACACAGCTATAACCAATTTATCCTTATACTATGTGCGTAGGTAGAGTGTGGGTAGGGCAGACATTTTTACCAACATGTGGGAATGATGTCACAGCTTGTACAATGAAGAAAAAAATATTGTTTTGTAGAAAAGTGCGTCAAATAAATGTTATTTATTTATTTACTTATACTCGAACTTAATATCTTTTACGATTAATAGAAAGTTCTTCTTAGTAAAGTTTACGCAAAATTAGTTGCCGTGGAAGAGCAACGCTTCGGCACGAATGGGCCGGCTGCAGTGAAGTGATACCACAGTCTCACAGAGAACTTGCGCTAAACGGCGTTGTGCTGTGTTTCGTTCAGTGAGTGAGTTTACCGATGGCCCAACTTCTCTAATCCCCCTATTCCTTTAGGCTTTCTAAAACATTAAATTCATTTAAATCCTCCCTTAAGTTATGCTATCTCGGTATGTGCTGAATACATGATTAATTACTGCTTGCTATCATCATGACAATGAAAATTTTGATTTTTCATTATTAGATTATTTAATATTTATAATTTCATTATTTAAAAATTGTATATATGTATGTATATGTATGTGTATAAATATAGTTATTATTCCGTAATGTATTATTCTATATACTCTTATTTTAAAATTTTAATTTAGATTATACTTTTAGCACAATGCCCTTTCTCCAGCAAAGTTGTTCCTTTCTTTAAAAGGTTGTCTGGAAGAAATTGCTATTTAGTAATAAGACCGCCTTTGTGTACTATCATTATTCTATATTATGCTTTTAAATTATTTTTTTTTATATGTGTGAAACTGTGATTGTGCACAATAAAGTATATTTCATTCTGTCACGAAACTTCCGAAATCAGAATACAATACTATACTCGTTGGCTGGTGTGGTTAAATTTACTCTAAATTTTCTACAAACATCACAGTTTATCGCCAAACTATCGAATGTGATTTGACTAAGTGCCATGCTGAATCATCTAATTTCCCAGATATATCTGTCGATGGCGTCTACTCGCGTGCTATGGTCACGTACCTACGTCCGTACGTGCAGACCGCGGTGAGATAATACTCGTAACAGCTATACGGATTGTGTAATATCTTATCGTACAATATATCGCTACTATCCGCAAGTGAACTCCTTTCTGCGAGTGCTCGACCGAGGGTGACATGTTTAAACAAACTGCTCATCATGTTCTATGGGAGTGTAATC
>JAOTAV010066170.1:0-14103 GCA_026546445.1 Cyclargus thomasi | reverse complement strand
TATAAAATTTGCCGAAAAGTAAGTTACAGTCCATCAATAATAAATTTATTGAAAATGTGTCTGATTTTTACCTCTTCTTAATTCACTAAACCGATGATGAATGTACGCAAATATTCTGTGCCTCGGTAAAGGACATAAGAAAGTTGTTATAATCAATGAAATGAAAATAATGAACCCACATTGGGTTTCTGACAAACTATTTTAGACACAACAAAGATACAGGCATCTAGTGCGAAAATATTGTACCGGGCAGTTAAGAATTTGGCAAAATCAAGTATTCCCTTTTTAAGATTAATCTTACCGCGATGTTTTGGCTAAACAAATTTCATCATACCCACATCCGCTGTCGGGCGTAATAAAAATAAATATTGCAAAAGTTAAAAAGCAAAGATAATATTAACCATATTTGATTTGTGTTTCGACATTTTCTGTTTACTTTTAATGAGTTCCAAGGATTTGAACTCGGTGTGATTTGAAACCAATAAAACTTTTTGTTTGCCGGCGTAAGCGCGGGGCCTGCGCGTGCGGAAGGGAGGCGGGGGCAGGGCTCGTTTAAATCACGATGCGCAGGAAATTTAAAATATTGTTTAATAAAAAGCTGTATTTTACAGGACAGATAAAAATGATGTATTTCATTTGTTTTCTGATATTTTTATCACAGTTGCAGTGTTCAGATTATAAAAATTGACCATTTAATCCTAATTAGTGCGTTGTATCCATTTTCTCTAAACTCCAATTTCTAGCAACTAGTTTCCTCTCATGACCTGCAAAAGTAAAACAATATGAGTCAAAGTTATCGTGGGTCTTCAATGACAGTTTTATCTCGCGTAACACAAACATTCGAATGTTTCGGAACTACAAAATGAAGGCGCTCCGTGATAACATCACAGGGAGCGATCGACGTGGCGTCACTCGGCGCAATAGCATAATGTAGTCTGGGTGAATTTAACCGACTTGTGAATGAGTATTGTGGACACGTATGCCCGTTGACGTGAATAGACGGCCGCTCCGCTTCTCCGCCGGCACATTTCATAGCTCTGTCATTTCATACCACTTCGGCCTGGTGTGGTTTAGCAAATTTGAATAAGGTTCTTACTTATGACGCATATGCACAATGGCAGAAAATGGTTTTAGTCATGTTAAGTCATTTAAAATTAGAGTGATACTGATGAAATTATGAATGATTTTCTCTTTGGTTAAAAAAATTAAGAAAGTGGGCGTAGAAAGTAAAGTTCGCTATTTTTTCTTTGAAGAATTGCTTTGTTTCTGAAAATCTAGGTGTACATTATACTTGTGAGGACTGACTAAGCGAAAACACGATAGGTTAAAATTTTTGATGGATTTACACAATCACAAACATGTATTTCATTTTTAAGCAAATTCTTTTTCAAAACCGTAACAAATATATTTTCGGGCCGACTCCGCGTGGTATTTTTTCACTGGCATATGAAAAACGGGCATAAGTGTAAAGAAAAGATCATGTCTTATTTTTTGGTATATATATTCGCCCTCTCAGTTTGTTATAACATCAATCTCCAAATATAAAAAAGGACAATACAAATAATTTCCTTATATGAAATGTAACCACGTCTAGTTTGAAGGCTGAAGCCTTTAGAATGTTACTGAAGTAACATTCTAAAGTCCGCAGACGAAATAACGATTAGGTTCCTGGCGGCTTACCGCGACTGCTTAACTTTGTAAGTCTGCCACAATCACCTGAGCGCTTATTAAGGGCGGATATATCGAGATTTTTGCCCGTCCCCGGCCAATGGACCATCGCGCCGTGTTCCATACGCTTTAATCCCCTCGATAAAGGTAATTGTGCGTTCAGTTATTGATATTGCTTTTAATTCTATAACGTCGCTTTTATTAATAAACCCAACATTTACCTTTTGTTCATTATGCGTAGGATAAAGTTTTATTTGTGGTTATTTTCAATGTATTAATTAAATTGTTAGTGCAATTATCTTCTGTTTAATAAATTTAAGCTTTTAGTTTTTTTATTGCATGACTAGATAATGCCCGCAATTCCATTGCGCCAAAATTCGTTTGTCACTCAGGAACCGTACTTTTTACTGGGATAAAAAGTATAAATTTCAGTATTATCGGTTAAGCCGTTTTTGCATTTTTATAATAATATTATGAATTAGGAACATGCTATTTGTGTCAAAAATATGTTATATCTAAGAACCAAGGGGTTGCAAAGAGAAATCAAATTACTGTTTTGAAATATTTTCTAAGAACTATGAACTAAATCTTCCATGAAATGTATCAAGCAATGTTTTTCTTTATAATTATGACTAACTAGCTGTTGCCCGCGACTCCGTCCGCGTTGTAACTTTTCTCTTGAAATTTTTCTCACTTTTTTTTTGCTTCAAACCTTGAGACCTTTCCGATGTGGAAATCGATTCGTGCGTTTTGGAGTTATATTATCGTCAAGAAGTTATTTTTATTTTTATATAATAGATTCGGAACAAATGATGCTCGATTACGTAACCACGTTTCCGAACAAACAATGCTCTTTCAATATAGTCTATGGCTGTGAATGACATTGACATGCGTTACACGCTTTTTTTAAAATATTCAAAATTAATTGTATATATTTCAATATTTCTGAGAGATTTTCTTAATAGTTTTTTCCATAAGAGTCTTCTCAAAAAATAAGTGAAATCGGTTCAGTCATTCACTCGTGACGCCGTGACCAAGGGAAACGGGTTTCAAGGTCCCTTAAGATCCGAAGGTGACCCTTCGTCAAACGGAACACACTTCCTCCAAATTTCATGTTTCTACGACCAGTGTTTTAGGCTGTACGTTGATTCCTAAATGGACAAAGGATTTTATATAATGATATAGATACTTTAGAGCAGCGTCTCTAACTAGAGACGCTTAGAGAATTCTCTAGGATATGAATTTAAAGAATTTTTGTAGCCAACCTACTAAGATATGACATACAATCGTAGTTGCTATTTTCATCGGATGAAATAACTTGACACGGAATTTCATACAAATTTTTAACTTTTATAAACATTTTTGAGCCAAGTTACGGCGATTCAACCATTCACCGACTTTTTTTTTGTTTTAGTATTTTCATTGAAACCTTCTAGTTTCCATTTTTGTGCGCTAAGTGTCTGCGAAAGCGAAACTCATGGCAACAACTCTGTTTCTTTTATTTTCCTTTGTCGTATTTAGGAGTAGACTTCACTACTTCTAACCAAAAGTCAATATCCTCTAAGCCGTCACAGATGTGTTAATTTGTCATTCAAAATCAAATTGGTAATGACAAATTAATTCCGATTCAAAGAAGCAGATAACAGTTAATGAATAATAGATTGGCAACATGAAGTGTCTCCTCGATGAACATTTCATCAGGTGTTAAGTAAGTCTGTTACAGTAACGAGCGCCCCTTTGTGTAGCATCAGAGCCTTGCCACTTGTCGGGATTATCCAAACAGTCTTGCCACCTTCTAACCCAGACCTAAGTTCGAATATTTAAACACCCCAATCTATCAACTATTCAGCACACTTGGCCCCCTAGACAAGTGGCAAGCGATTATCGTAAACGCCAATGTTTTTGCATATGATTGGCATAATCAAATGAAAAGTCACGTGATCTTGTCGTGCCAAATCATAATTGAATTGCTTCTAAGGGTATGCCACAAATTGTCTAGGCCTGCTGTACTTGCGCTTCTTTACAATGCGATTGCGTGCGTCTTACAAAATTCTTATCAAAATAATCGTGGAAAAACGGAAAGATAAAAAAATAACCCCCTTATTCATCAAAATATTTAAACAATGTGTGATGTAACTAATTAAGGTTCACTGTCCATATCTGAAATATTGAAACGTCACACTACAGAAAGGGATAGCGAACCTTGATTAATTAAAAAATTGCTTAAATAATTTTATGAATAACGGGTATATACGAGTATATATTAATATAAATAAATATAATTTATGTCAAAATAAATAAATCATAGTATTTCTGTTAACCTCACCTAGAAAAAATTAAGAGGCACTTAGATTGAGAATATTCACTATACGAGTGAGTCTTTTCACTTTATCGAAGCATTTTATGAGTAGAACTAAAGTGCAATAGGAGTTTTATGTGTCTGTACTGCGTAGATATAGAGATATATACCTTATACGTAATACCGTATTGTGATGGATTCTAACACCCAATACACAAGGCTTATACGAATATCGTGTGTGTATTAGAATTGTATAGATGTACGTAGAACCTGATTGTGTATTTCTTGCAAGACTTGAACTAAATATTATACCAAAATATTTTATAATTGTAACGGAACTTAACCTTTTAAAAATGATTTATGAAGTTTGTTGCAGAAGAATTTAATACGGAAAACGGACATATTAATTTTCGAAAAAAATATGTTTAAGGTATGTGTTTTCATTTTTATATTTATATAAACGGATACTTTATATAAAAGTTGTATAAATAATGATAATAATTAATCAATTTGTTCTTAAAAGAACTTGTGTCGATATATTCAACAGGTACAGTTCCAAGCACAATACAACCGATGTTGAGAAATCAAATAAACTTCTTTTATAATAGAATTTTATAAGGCGGGCTTATTGGAGTCAGACACACTTGTTTATTCTCGATCCTTCGAGAGCAGGACCGTAATACTGTGTTTATTACAGACGGAATGATTCTTCAATCCTTGATGCTGGTATTATTGTCGTATTGCACTCCTCTTAAGAAAATATCTTGGTCGTGAAATTTTGTGACGATGTTAAAAATTTTTCGAATACCGAATCGAATAGATGATGCCCGCAACTTTGTTGCACCAAAATGTATTTATCGCGCGGGAACCGCATATTTTTCCGGGACATAAAGTATGCCAAATTTCAGCCAAATGGATTCCCCGACTTGAGCCTGGAGAGGTAACAGACAGACAGACACTTTCGTATTTATAATGTTAAGTATGAAAATATGGATTATGGAAGTGTGAAAAGTTTTTAACCTTGCAAATATTATGTCTGTTACATTTATAATTTTTATTTTATAACGACTTAATGATGTATTTTTTCGTATTATATAAAAGTTTTATGTTTGATTGTAATATTTTGTGAAAACATTGTAAATACAAATAAAAAAACATTTTAAGATACATTCTTTTCAACATGCCCGTAGAACCTCGTAGCAGCCGCTACGCCGCGTAGCATCGCCTTAGTTGGGTGCTACGGTGGTACTACACGGCGTCTACAAATGCTATATTTTTAACTCGAAATTATAACATACAAAAAGGCTATATTTATACCTTCATTGAAGCCTTTTTTCTTTTCGACAATAACATTTAAAATATTTCTTTATTAAATTAATTAATCCCACCAAGAAAACACTTTAAGCCCTGTTTGAACACCTCATAAATGATAGAAATATTTTCCGAGCAATTGAAGCAGTGTTTTACAGCGGGCCAACAATGTTGTATTTAATGGCCATAACAAACATTTACGCTGCTAACATTGTTAAGGAGTTCGGCGTGTACGCGCAACGGCCGGAAGTAATGTCCCCATGCTCCTCCGTTTTAATTGAACCGAACTAATGGACCAGAGACAATCGCTTCTTTCAACTATGGAACGCTTTTTGAGTCTGTTTCCGGTGGCGGCAATTTTACATACGGGACAATACGCATTCGAAAAAAAGATAAGCACACGAGGCATACAATTTTTGGGACACAAATTTTAATCTACTTTAATTAGCAAACATTTTTTAACACGTTTTATTTATATAATAAGTTTTACATTTTTTTATGATATATAGGGGGCACGTGCGCCGACGGGCTACCTGATGGAAAGCAACTGCCGACGCCCATCCGAAGAATTGCAAGTACGTTGCCAGCATATACGAGGGAATAGGGATTAGGGAAGTTGGGCCAACTCATTCACTGAACGAAATACAGTACAACGCCGTTTCACGCCGATTTTCTGTGAGGCCGTGGTATCACTCCTCTCGAGCCAGCCCGTTCGTGCCGAAGTATGGCTCTCCCATGGCAATGGGCATCCGTATTAGGTACTTGAGATCGGAAAATGTCTCGTAGGTACCCGCCTCTACCGGGGTTTAAACGTACACCCTCTCGAGTGCGAACCTAGTGGTTCTAAATTTTACATACTCTACATTTTAGTAATATATTCAGTATTTCTATAAATTTAAATGTATTTTGTGACCGGTGTTCGGCCACATCAATTTACTAAATAATAAACATGGCGTCACGCAAGCGAGTGGTGCGGGGAAAGGCGGGGAGGAGGAGGGGGACAAATCTGCGGCTTTCCCGCCAATTAGCTCCCATCACGGACTTTGATTGGATACTGAAATGTTGCTAAATTCTTGTCTAAAACTAATAACCGATATAACGTAATATACTGATATTGGAAAAATCGGAAATAAAAAATTAAATTAAATATATTCTTTCTCTACAATAATTTATAACACAAACAAAATATGACAAACTAGCTACATTATAGCCGATTGTTTATTTTATTTCACTATTTTTGGTGCTCAGGACATTAATCTTACGATAATTTATAGTACATTTTTAGACCATCACCGTCTCCTTGTCCTTAAAGGGTATAATTAAAAAAAGTAAAGAATCGCTGAAGCCTCACTTATTTGCATGGGCCAATGCACCAAACGGAGCTCAATAAGTGACGTATTATTTACCGGAGTCGACCCAATTTAGGCCGACCCTTCGACACCACAATGAAAATGATTTATAGACGAAGATCGTCTGCTCGAGAATATAATACTTTATTTATTGCGAGCGCCCGATAATAAACATCTGGCCGCCGCTGATTTTATCGCCAAAGATGACAATTAATATTTTATTGAGCGTTTTATACCTCAACCACTCAGTTTACTAGCGCTAGTTAGTGCTCTATGCGTGTTTTTATTTGTTTTGTTTACCTATTGAAAAATTTGTTTGAGTTACTACAATCTCTTAAATATCCTTACTCATTAGTGAAATACGTTTAGTTTTACGTGGAAAAAAAATGCAATTTACTGAATTTACAACATTAAACTTAATGTTGGAGGTGTCGACGTTCAAAGTATTCGTGGGCTCGAAGAATGCAGTGTGCAGCGTCGCCATTATTATTGGCCGCATATTTGTGACCAGGCGGCGCCCGGCTGGCTGCTGAACAAACTAATCTGAAAATTACACGGCCCCTCCTCCCCTCTGTCGCCCCCCCTCGGTGCCCCCTTCCCCCTCGGTGCGCTCACGAAGCGGCAAACTGGACGTAACACTAACAAACGGGGGCTGTTTGTCAAGGTTTACTAGTTACATACTTTGCGAGGCAATTTTAAACGCGCCAATGAGCCGTGCGAGGCGGATGTGAGCATCTTTGTGTGATTTGAAGTGACTCACGGCTACGAGGATAGTCAAAACAAATTTTCAACTATGTGACAATGTAACGGTTCATTTGAGCCCGTAATATTGCAAAGGCCGCTGAAAACATAGATATGAAAAAGAACATATATACGGTCGATTTGAGAAACTTCCTCCTTTTTTGGAAGTCGATTAAAAATGATATTAATGAAAGCACTTTATAATAATTGACGAAATGAGTAAACCATTATTTAGTGTTATGTTCAGTGCTTACATTCAATATTATCGTAAACTCTAACCGTTTCATTCTGTCATAAAATATTTATGTAATAAAATCCTATAAACGTTTCCACAAAGTAGAAAAACCTGCGCTGTTAGGTCGAGACATTAATTTCGAGCGAGCAATAAAGGACAGGGTTGTCTTCAGCGCGCCACCGCCGCCGCCGCCGCTGCGTTGCTCTTAAACGCCGCTCTATAAATTTACCAATAAAACACTGCTCCTTTTGTTGTCACGCCAAAATACACCTTCGGGGAGCTAAATAAAACACATTAGCGACCGCGAAACCAGCCAGAGATGCGCGCTTTTATAAACGGGAAACGAGAAAATAATATACTTTGATATGACTCGTCATCGTACCGTACAAATGTATCTCTTAACCCGTTCGTGTAAGATTTAATATTGCACTTTTAGCCGGTCCGGAATATAATTTTTGGTAATTGATTTTAGCTAAGAGATTAACGCCGTGGTTTTGACCTCGGAGTCTCGTAAAATGTAAACGAGCTTTATTCAATTAAATTTAGCGACATTATAACAATATCTGCAAGCTCATTTTAAGTTAACGCGTTGTCAACTCTGACATTGCTTGATTTTATTAACCTCGTTATGTTATTAAACGTTCAGCAACATCATCATTTTCTATTACTATTATTTTTACTAGAAAGTATATTAGGAGTCTTCAAATAAGGTACTAAAGTTGTAATCGACCTATCACCCAGATTTCCCCGGCGTTAGAATTTCCGCGGCCTATATTAGTAACAATGTTCCGAGTTGATTAATAGAGAGCGTCGAGTATAACAGACCGCATCTCCCGCGTCATTGGCAAACAATCGTAACGAATGAATTTACTGAACATCGCTAATTGAAACTCGAAACAAAAACAGTTTGTAGCGGTCTGATGGGCCGCATCTAAAATACCTCCGCAACACACAGATATTTGGCGAAGACGTTTATTTTTACATTCTATCTATAAACTTTTTTGGAAAACCTTTCTAAAAACTTTCTAATGGACAAAAATAAGTGTCTCAAATGTGTTTTCTTATCGGCTTGAACTAAGACACTTTAGTGACCCTTTAGAAAAACAATTATTCTTATAAAGAATTGGACTAAAGCTTTGACGACTAAAGTATCAGCTAAACATTTATAGCTGTATAATTTATACTAAAATATTAAAGCAACTACGAATAAATTATTGAATTTTAGTACATTTAACAGAGTTCGTTAAACTCATAATTAGCAAATTTTAATTTTTGAAAGTAGCTTCTGGTTATTCTGAATTTATAATAATCAGTATCAAATCTTCTTATTAAATTATTATACTTTTCACATTCCGTGTAAGAAAATTAAAAGAAAAGCGCTGAAAAAATGTTATAGTCATCGCACTAAAATGGAAAAGTAACTTTTACTTAAATTGCTGGATTCAGAGAGCAATGTGAGGCGCAACAATTGTCGTAATTTGCAGGCAGTCAGTACTGGACGCCAGTAGCACGACTATATCAGAGTGCGGACTGTATCCACAGACTGTGGACTATATCTGTATAGACTATATCTAATCGATTTTGATTGTAACCGGCTCGGAGGTACAATTGCCCGCGCTCACCATAAAAGTTGCACGATATCCCTTAGGCTGGATATGAAAACGTAATAGCCCAGTCGTGAGCTTATTACAGTCTGCCATCTATTGAGAACGGCTTAGGGATATCCAGAATAGCTGGTAGATTCTAACGCTAATATGTTTAGTATCGTTTCTCTCATTTTCATTTTGTTTGTAGTGGGTACGTGTTTGTGTGGGAATTTACAGCTTAAACTGCGCCGTACATTGTATGTGCTATGCACAAATACAATTTTGTTTTTTATTTTTTTAATATCTACAAAACATTATGATATATCCTCACCTCCACACATCACAAGCCAATTTTTTGTTTTAAATTAAGTAATAAATATTATAGGGATTATTTAATATAATAATAACGTTTTTATGTAGTTAATAAACATAACAGTACATTTAACCCGGAACATAAACACACAAAACTTTTGAATCCTTCATAATCTTTTGTTAATTAACAAATTTCCTTATTATGAAATAAAAATTGAGAAATTCTTCGCATTGTTTCGCCGAAAAATTTCAATTAAAACAACGAACATTCAATTTAAGTTGTATCCATTCAGTGACGTACTTAGCACTTGACTTATGGGTGGAGTACTAATTAAAGTGTTGTCAAGTTTGACGGCGGCGGTCAGGACATTTTGCCCGAGGGTAAACTTTTATACCTCGGGCGTACACGGGAAATGCACCTCTTACAACTAAGTTATCTAAGACTTTCATTCGAAAACTCTGTATTTCAAAAGCACTATCAGAGGAATATATTTATACAGAGAGAGGTCACATTGTATACTTTATGCTCGAATTGAATCTGTACAAAATCACTCTATAGGGAAGTTTATTGCCATAAATTCAAATCAAATTAACACAATGAAAAACTTTTCGGAATGATGAAAATATGGTGCCTTCTGTCTACAAGTTCAAGAAATAGCCCGACGAGAATACTGACGTAATAACCTCACATTTGGTCATTACTATTCGCCAGCTCCACCTACCTAATAGGCACCTAATATACACCCACAATTATGGTGCCTTACGACAGGGTGCAGTCAAAGTCCGCATCACGACAATTTGCATCACTCGCTCACCGAGACCTCTGTGAATAACAAAAGCTATAAGCCGGACACAATTACAGAAATTCCCACCACTGACCGCTCGCATGAGCTCGTACTTAGACGAGCTCTTTCATTATAGAGGGACGACAATACGTTAGCGTCTGGACGCCGCACAATACAGGCCATTAGAGATATGCAATACGTAAATAAACTATCAGCTTTCTTGCAACTAAAAAAAGACAATTTGTTTTTTTTTTTGCCTCCGAAGTATCGTTTTGTGCGGTTTGACCATATAGTGTATGCGGAGTGTATATATGTATATATACGTTTTGTATCGCGTAAGTACGACCAGACCGCTGCTGTAACTGACTTCATATCATGACTCCTTAGAAAGAAAGCGCAACATGTTACAGCCAAATGGCTGTAACGTGTTGCGCTGTTTCGCTGCTGCGTAGCTTAAGTGCGGTTTCGCGTATAAAGTAGTTTAAGTATGTAAGAAATGAAGACAAAAGTAGAACAAGCAGATTACTAAAAATCTAAAAACTGCCGTTTTTCTGCAAAAATAGAGACTTTTGAATCATAAAAACGATTTCTTTTAAAAATATAGCACGATAATTAAGTAGGAAAGTTACAAGATGTTTAAAAATTACAAGAGAAAAAAGTTGTGAAATGTTAGTTATCTGCTTCTCCAACTAATGTTTTCAATTATGACTGTTTAATAACATAAAAGGAAATCTTTGTCGCTGCTGGCTCAACAACCAATGCCTAAACAATAAACATGATTTCAATTAACTGAATTTAAAATTCGCAGCGCAATAAAGTCTATTGTTTGCTATCATGCAATATCAGATCATTTATTTTTATCGTTTACCATTCGACAATTAATTCACGTGGAATTTAGTTTATAAGGTATTTCCATTTTAGTTTTACTGCAACGAGTGCAGAGATGAAAAAATATTCTATAAAAAGCGATTGGCATACATTGTCATCAGTAAAAGGCCGTTTGACTAAACATACCGCAAACACGCAAGAAACGACACTTTTAGTTTCATAAAACTGACGTTGTGAAAACTTAAATGGGTGACTCCTCCTGCTGTGATACTGTCGCGGTCTTGCATAGCGTTATTATAAAGTTCAATCATTTATCTAAGAAAAAGAATTTTTTTTGAACTAGGCAGTTATTTTGCTCTTAATGGAAATAGTAGTACTACTTATTGGAGATAACAAATGTACCATGACGTACGTCGTTAATTCTGTCGGCTGAGTTTGACATAACCCGACCAAATTACTTCGATCCACGGTCTGTATCTATTTCAACTTCTCTGACTGTTAATAAATAGTAAGATAACGTCATCATTCATCCTGTACTGTGTAACAAGTAACAACACAAAACGTGGTTGAAGACAAAAGGCGGTGGGGACTCCAAGACCCGTCAATATGAAAATATGACATATCGTATATTCCTATATATGCTATTTGTAGCAAGTGACGTGATTATTTTGGGGTATATCGTGTTCAAATGGTTATCGTCCTTTTTCATACGAAATTGATATGCGAGATTCGTAATTTTTCTCGCCAAGATGTTTTTAGGGTTCCTTACCCAAAAGGGTAAAAACGTCCTTATTACTACTAAGACTTTGATGTCTGTCCATCTATCTTCTCTTTCATCTCAAAAACGGTGATAGCTAGAGAGCTGAAATTTTCACAGATTTATATATTTGTATACCAAAATAAATTTAGTGAATAAGAGGGGCTCTCATACAAAAAACATGTTTCATTTACTATATTAATCATAGCAACAGGCAGGCGCTTTAAATTGACAATTTATATTTTACTTAGCAGTAATAAAATTGAAACAATATTAACAATTAGGGTGGGCTCTCATACAAAAGTCACATTTTTTGCCTATGTCTGCTCTAATATGGTACGGAACCCGACGTGCGCGAGTCCAACTCGCACCCAGCCGGTTTTTTGTAGCATTCATTCGCCACGTAAATTAAATTAATCGATACTAATAATATTATTTACTGCTTGTATAAATGTAAAAAAAATGCAAAGTTTATTATTATTATTTTAAAGTAGCATCTACCCGCAGTTTTATAAGAATGAAAAAGATATATCCCACAATCAAAAAAACATCAAGAAAACAGTACTTATCTCTAACAAAATCTCTGTTTAGAATAGTATACTAATATAGTAATAAGTGTTCAATTTTATGAATCTGTGTCATTTGAAATAAACAAATTTTATTTTTTATTTTCTCTATATAAGGGTATAAGCACTATATGTCAGTATTTATACCTTTTTAAGTTATATCTCATATGCACACTGAATTTCATCAATATCAAGTTTCGGTGGTTTTCAACATCCAATTACACAAACCTTCACATTTACAATTTTTATATCATTAGGATTTCAATGAAATATAACTAAGTAACATATTTCTGAGGTATCGATAGGATATTAAATAAAAAATTTAAAAAGTAACACAATAAGGATCTTTGATCCGCCGGCTACAATACGGTGGGGCTTTTTGTATGCTTATTTAAATGTACTTAAGAAATTTCACCCTCTGAAGAAAGGTGATAAAAGCTTTCAATGTCAACACGTTTTACAAAAAAGTAATCTTAACACTTTTCCTCTTCTCGCCTTCGAGAACGAGAATATCCTATTAGAAGCGGCTATGAACACTCCCTTATTGTGCGAATCAGAACGTGATACAACGTTATTTTTTGAAAAGAAAAATTAATTGCTTTTGCTAGTAAGTTAGTTCAACCTTACAACGTCGTAAGATTATTCCTAGAATTTGCAAGTTTTCTGTGTAATGTTTGTTATGTTTAATATTTATTAACGACATTAGCTATAGAAGTATTATCTTGGTATGTAGCTGGGTAATTCTATAATATTATATCATCTCGCGCAGGATTTAAAGTCCGTAAAATTATTCTAAACGGTCATTACATCCAATTCCATATTTAAAAATCCCCGGCACGCTGTCATAAATGATATTACATCGTAATTAATTACGAAATGCAAACTCTTAAAAATATCGTCGCAATATCCAATTTGAGTTTAATTTTCAAACCATAAATTTAGTTTAGCTCCCCGAAGCGACGCTGGATAGAGTCGTCGAGTCGCCGCAAAATTGCAAGAAACATTTTTATCCCTTTGTAGTTGAGATGTTTGGGAAAAATCTCTTTAGTCTTTTGCAAATTATTATTCGTTTAAGTTGTTTACCGATACTTTGTTCCGAAAACGTTTAATGTAGGTAATTCCGTGATTACAATTGTATTTTATTTCATTCAAACGTTCTTTATAGACTGTATAACAATATTATGATTTTATATTTAAATTAGTTCTTCGATTAAATAAATATTTTCCCCGTTGAAATTAATTTTGTTTTATTTTTTCTGTCAATTATTTATTTGAACTAGTTTTTAACACTGTGTATTTTTAACCGACTTCCAAAAACGAGGAAGTTATATGTTCGGATGTGGATATATTTCTTTTTTTATTGTTTGTTCAACCATAGCTCCGCCGTTTGTGAACCGATTTCAAAATTTTTTCTTTGTTGTATAGGATATTGTTTTGAATAGGTCCCATATTCACTATGGTGGTGGCTGATGATGGGAACCATGAGTAATCTAGAGAATTCCTCGAAATTTGTATGGAATCTTATGGTGATTTTGGTTTTTTTAGAAGCGTCCCAGGTATATGTTACCAAAAAGTAACATTAGGTACCAAGGTATACCATGGTTCCGAAGGTACTGAGAGAACTCGTGATTCCTTACAGATATGATTTTGGGGTTTTCGGCGTTGT
>JAOTAV010066159.1:0-14105 GCA_026546445.1 Cyclargus thomasi | reverse complement strand
AGTGCGAATTAAGCGATATAAATTATAATATTGCTATAACCTATTGATAACATTTATGTTGGGATTATCACTCAATCAATATGTATGTTTAAAGTCAATTATAAATGGAATATAATTTAAATTAACAATAATACTATTATTCCATAATTTCATTCATCGGCAAGAAATGTGTTATATTACAAAAAACTCTAAAATTGGAAAAATGTGTATTTGAACATGCGATATAATTTTGCAAAAACAGGGTTTTCCTTTTTCCACTTTTCTTGCCGATGGACGATTTGTCAGCACCGCGGCCGCGGTACGCGCCGTATTCCTTGACAGCCTCGTACTCGTACATTCACTTTACGAAATGCTGCACGTACGGACTACGGTGCTTGCGGCGCGTACGGTTTTAATAAATATGCGTTCATGTTTACAAGGATTTTTCGCCGTGTGCACTGTGCATGCGAGACAGCTGTTACTGAATTTAACACCAAATTATTTGGGGGATAGACCCCCGATGATGCATACATGCAAAATGATACTGGAAAACCTGGCGGGAGGGCGAGGGTGGAAACAGCTGTCTGTTTTTAACATTTTAAACATCCGTATTAAAATTATAAATGGGAAAGTGTATTTGTCGTTCCTTTCCGCCCTAAGGAAGCAACCAATCGACTTGATTTTTGGCATTGACTTAGTTGAAAGGATGGAAAGTAACAGAGGCCACTTTTAAAATATTACATGTAGAGAAATCCCAACTTTTTTGTTTTTAATCGGTATGTATAGTCTGGCCACTAAAAGTTGAACCTCACATTTATTTGGACTAGCAGTATTATTCCGACACAGTATTTTGTTTTCGGTTAAAATTGGACAACAATTGGATTTCCTGATTTTGATACTTGATCATGAGTATTTCTACATAAATGATCTTTTGATTTTTATGTTAGATATTGATCTAAATATATTATATTTTTATAAAAGATGTATGAAAATTCCATATACTTAGTAAGATATGGGAAACAGGATTTGTCCCTACATCTTACATCTGATTTTTAAAAATAGCAAATAAATTATACTTCGAATTACATAAATTGTATTTTATTAATATTAAGCTACAATATTTTACCTTAAATCTCAATAACACTTTGCTTTAAAAAAAAACTCGTGCTTAGGATTCATGATCAAAGTCTTTTTCTCCACTACAATTGTGTGATACCATCTACAGAATTTTTGAATTTGGAAGGTTTTTTCATGGTTCAACTATAGAAGTCAAACTTTATCGACATATGATGTTTTTTTAAATTCCAGCCGGTGACGAATTGGTTCGACGAGTACAGCGGGTTCGGTTACCCGCGCGGGGTGTGGGAGGGCCAGCCCCGCATATACAAGCGGTCCGCCTTCGAACAGGTAGCCCGAGCGATGCTCGACAAACGCGACACACACTAAACACACGGCCTGACAACCGATATAACGTCTAGATTTATACATTTATGTGAACTAGAAAGTCTTTTACACTTTTAACTTGGAGATCACTTAGATAAGTGTAACATGTTACTGAAAGATAAAAGTGTACAGCGTTGTCGTCTGTTGGCTAAGCATGATTCTCGTGGACATTCGGAAGAGTAGAAAAATTAGCAGAATTTGGGATGAACTGTTACATTTCCTTTGTCTATTTTGTTAAAGAAACCCTTCCTACGGTAACCATGTTAAAATTAATGTATGGTTTTTCACTTATTCAGAATATGATCACTTCGATAATTGCGAAGATATTTAAATTTTTCAATTATTTAATTATATTACATTCATATTTACAAATGAGAAAAGATCATTTAAATGAGTGTTAACTCAACCTCATAGTTCACACTTGTAATTAACACTTGCCATTTACTAACTACAACATCAATGTATAAATCTAAGATGGTAAAAATAATTGTAGTTTGAGATTAGATTTTCCCATAACTTGTATTATATATTTATTAATGTATAGAAATTAATTTCTCAAACTATGTATATGTTACAAACCGTATAGTTTTAAGATTATAAAATTTTGGTTACCACAAAAACTCCAAAACAGCGATCTTAGTTCCTTGTCCTTGTGAATTATATTTGATCTTGATTGTAAACTATCGAAAATACCTGTTTCATTTGAAAAGCAGGTTTGTCGACTTGTTTTATGTTTTTATTATATTTTGTGAGAATTCTTATTTGGCCATGGGGTTTACTTAAGGGTTTTGTTTCTTATTTCGGGCGAGTTTCAAAGTGAATGGTGTGAATTGGATTTTTCAAAACAAAAAAAAATATTTAGTTAATTGTAATAGTCTTCAAATATATACAATTTAGATACTATATTGTAGTAATATTTTCCAGGGTTTTTGGAAAAAATAATAGGTACATTTTATGAATTAGTATTCTTTTTTAAAAAAGTTTTTAGCCGATTGCAGCCAATGCGTCAACTTTAGATTAATCAATAAATCAATGATTACTTATATGATATACCCATGTAATCAATTTAGAATAAAAGCTAACAGAATATAAAAAAGTGACCGGATAAATAAGTATAGAATTAATTTTGCCGTCTTTTCTACCTAATATTTACAATGATCTTAAAGCGTTACCGATAGCAATACATTCTTATGGTTTGTATTTCCGACATTCCGATATATAATTGTAAATTTTACTATGTTATGGATTTAGCATATATAAGATTGTAAATAATTTTTATTGAATCTTTCTTCTTTGTTATAAATAATTACTTTCGTATATGATAAAATTAATTAATATTATTGTTTTAAACATTATCGCTTAAACTTCTTAGTCGTGTGGTATTGCATGTTGAAGTTACCAGTATCCTAGTCGATAGTATGAAATAAAATATTATGTGCAAGTATCTCTCTGGTTTTCTATTCCCTTCCATCTAGTAGTAATGTAAATTTATGTAAAAAAAAATTATGCGGACTACTTTAGTAAATTAAACTTGCTTGGTTGTTAAAAAGTGTAAAACAGTAGAATAATAGATGTAAGTTCCATGTAACATTTATTAGACTGTTAATATGTCTCCTGTTAAAACTAATTTATCGTCAACACGGACTCATAAATCAATTTTGCAAACATAACTGTGTCTTAATTCGTGACGTATTATTATTGCCTAAAACCAAAGGTGTAGGAATGAAATAAAAAACAATGTGGCTGTCAGTCCTTATATTTTAATAAATTAATAATATATTTATACGCAAAATAAGTTACAAAATAACTTTCACGATTACACAATTTGCTAAATTACTTTTTGAATCCTAATTAACTAGATAAAAAAAAAACCTAAAATATTTTACAAACCACTGGTAAAGTATAAAAATTTTGGTCCCGAAAGTCAGCAAAGTTTACTTTTACGAGTTCAAAATATTCATTTGTTGCAATTTTATTTAAAAATATTTTGCTTAACTTTATTAAATTAAAAAGCAGAAATCGTTAATACTGTTAAAAATATTCACAGAAATAATGTGGTATCAGTACTTAAGTAGATCTACGAAGGTGACTTATTATAAGTTATCTAGGTACTTAGGTATATAATACCATTGTTTCTTTTATAATAGTCTGTAGTAAACGTAAAGTATAAAGTTAACCATACTTCACACTTACAAGTTACAAAAAAAAACTGAAGCAATACAAAATCAAAAGTGTAACACTTAAAATTCACGGTAAGGTGAGACCCGACTAAAGTGACTCGACACGACTATAAATCGTAAAATGTCGCATTTTCTAGGTTTTTTTCACCTTTGTTTTTGCTATCGAAAGTCAAATTTATTATATTTTAACTAAATTTTAATGCTCTCATGTTAAACCATTAATAAAACAACCTTTACTAAGGGCTTGTTTCAACGCTTACAAAATTTTCTGTTAGGTGTAATAGGCCCTTTAGTAAAATCATATGGTGACATTGTATCTACAACTTTTAAATTGTCATTACTATTATAGTAGTTATATAAAAAATTTGATACAATAATACGACATTATAACTAATCAATAAAATTTGGACGTAAGTCGGGACGGATTCGTTGTATGTAATCGAAAAAAATGGCACTACGTTGGACGGTATCATTTCATCAATAAAAAAATTATAACTTTAAGAAGCAAATTGTAAAAAACAAAAATTAAGCCGTGTTCATTCTTTTCACTTATCTTTAGTGATCCTAGCTTCCTATAGTTCTTTCGCACAATTTAGGCGGTAGCGGTCATTACCCCTCTGTCAAAAAAAATGTGATTTATATGCAAACCACGATTGATAACAGTGTTATGTTGTCACTGTAGTTTTTTTCTATTTACTTTTTTTTTCTTTTATGATAAAAATAAACATGCTGTAAGTAATAATAGTCAGCAGATTTTGTCGTTGCTGAGAAAGAAGGCAAGGTTCGTTTACACATTGGCCTCACTTAAATAGCTATATTTAACATCTATTTATTTACATATCACTTATATACTCCACAAGCACCGGGACCAGATATTATCTGCGAAATCTGAAAGATAAAAAGTTAAATATTTTAGAAAAATTGTTGCTAATTTTGAAACAGCTACACATAGAGCTATTAGGTAATAGATAGGTATATTTATGACCTGTGCGACTTAACTAGGAACATGACTTTGACAAATTATCTTAGAAAAACGTATAAAAACATAACAAAATATCCAAAAACAGCAACAGAAAACTAGACAATTGTTACCGATACATCGATATTTTAGCTAGTTTTCTGATGTTTTTGGACATTTTGTTATGTTTTTTGCATTTTTCCAAAATGAATTTGTAAAGGTCATGTGCCTAGCCAAGTCGCAAAGGTAATAAGTATATAAAAAAAAAGTGATTTTAAGGTCTTAAATAGCTTTTTAAAGCACAGCTACTGCCGTCCTAAAAAGGTCACTTCGCAATATTGCTAAGAGCAATTCATTTTGTCATTTTTCTTGTAAATAACTACAAATTTTGCAAAACAGTGATTTTACAATCAATTTAAATTGATTTTGAAGTAACTTTTATATCAAACCTAGATTTGTTAACAAAATTTGATTTTTTAACGAATTGTAGAGCAATTCTTTTGCAATATTGCTACCTAACCTAACCTTTTTAGGTCCCCTGAATGACGTATCGGGCTGAAATTTATCACGCAGGTACCATGTTATGCCGTAGGCATCCATTAAGGAAGGGTTTTGATAAACTCTATCCCTAAGGGGATAAAATAGGGGATGAAAATTTATTTGTATGAAAATATATTTTTTAAATCAATATAACTCTTAAAACGACCTTTCGAGGTTATGTTTATCGATTGTGATTTTATTCATAGCTTATGAAATTTTTCGATAGAAGTTTTGTATCCTACTTTTATTATAATATGAAGATAAAGAAAAAGGAAGATGCGTGTAAAACAAAATTTATTGAATACAAATTATTATGATAGTGGGTTAAAAGATATACAGAACGACAAAAAATCTCTGAATTTTGTTGAGAAATAAGTAAGATATTAGAAATTTAAGTTTTCTACCCATCTCTTGCTCTTAAAATATAATTTAGTATAAACTTTGTTTGCAGCTTATAGACTGACGTCACAATCAATATCGGATTACTCTTTCTAACTGACTACTTAAAATGCTTGTAACTTTGTAGTTTCCAATTTTATAAAGAAACTTTTTGGACTAAATTGTTTTTCAATAAGGATATATTTATTTAAAGAAAGAAAAAAAATCATGCATATTCCATATTTAGAAAACGGAACTTACAAGTTTAATGTCTACTTCGATGCATGCCGGAGTGTCGACTGCCCGGTCGCGATTGAACTATCGCGTAGTGATCGCTGTTGTCCGACACTGACCTGCAACACAACAATATCCGGCTACAACAACGACACTCAACAACAAATATCCGGAATACGAATGCAGAATGCTGTTAAGTAGAATGTAAGTGTAAGTACAGGCGCAGCGACCCGTTTCGTCTGCCTTTTATATTATTATATTAGTTCGTATTTTACAACGTGTGAAGAAAAATGTTTCTGATCTCTAGACGCTAAAAAGCATCGCTGGGTACAATGTAGGTGAGCATCGCGTGCACGGTGGTAAAACAAGAAACACTCGGCTGCCGGCGTAGACCAAAACAAACAAATGACATTTTTTTTAACTTTGAAATTATTTGTTAATTTACTTTTCGTAGTTAGATGCCTGAAATTTCAAATCACTACGTTTTGTCCATTGCCCGCCTTATTTTGGCACGCACCCAGTAAATAGATGTTTGTCTCAGTACCAAACCATTTGACTGACTTGAAACATTAAGTTCCTGTCTCACCGCTTACTGATAAATTTTCTGTTAGGCTATTCACAACTTTTTTGACAGATTCTCCATACAACATCTGTCAAATAAAGGATAGATTCTGTAAGCGGTGAAACAGGCCCTAAAAATATGCGAAAAGCTGAAGCACATGAAACATTTAACGTGGAGTTAAGCGGGAGCGTGATGTTACGTTGGTTGGTCCTTACTTTCTCCTTATGGTCATAATTAGTGTGTTTAGGTGCATTTAGTTTACCTCGTAGAGTGTATAGTGGAGGTAGGGTACCTGCCGCCGTATTGACTGCCGTGCCAACTACGGTAGGGGTCATAGTCTTCCACCACTGATGGGTCCTTCTCAATCACCTGTGAGTCAATGAAATGAAATTGTAAACCCACACAGAAAAAAAACTATAGTCTGCAAAATCAGCATGCTTAGCATAACAACTTTAATAACTCCTCATAATCGGCGAGTACATACAATGAAACGTGAGTACGATCGTGTAGAGGACTCAGATTCTCTCGACCATCATCGTCCAGCATCGTCTCGTATCCTACGAACGATGGCGCAATTGCAAAAAAGAACTTTACAGGCGAAGATTTTCTTTCTTTCCATGGAAAAATTGCAAATGGCGTATTCGCAAAAAAATACTCTTTCTAGGTTTTTTTTCGCGAACGCCTCGCTTCTAATTATTCTTATCCTTTTCACACACGAAAAAAAAACTATAGGATTTTTTTTTCGCCGAGGATTTTAAGAGCTAGCAAATGTGGCATTTTTTAAAACTTTATTTACTGGTTACTAAAACTAACATTTTAGTATTTTTTACACTGAAAATCATAGGTAATGAGCTGCCAATTCCAAATTTGCAATAAAAATAAAAAGCCGCAAAGACCAGGGCGCCCTTATTCGTAGGATACGACGGTCTTTGGTCAACTCGTTGGCAATACTACAAACGATTGTGGGGATGCTTGTACAACGATCGTGCCGATTGAAGGTCAACGGTCATCCCCGATTATGTAGAGCCTGCACGGTACTAGGTTTCTTGTTAGAAGCCCAATAGATGCATTGGAAACGGATTAATTTATTTAAACGAATCAATGGTCAAAGTGATAGATTATATTATTCTTGTTGATTGAGAAATCTGCCCGTTCTATTCGTTCACATTTCCTCAATGGTAACGCTAAGCTTACTGTTCTGTTAAAATATTTTGACCAGTGTGGGATTACAATATAATTAGTTACAAAACATATTAGCAAAATTATATTAAAATGAAACAGAAAAAGGTTTAATTAGTAAAATTAGGGACTCATGATAATTATTACAGTATTGTGTCGAATTGTAAGGATACAATTTAAAATACGCTTTGTTAACAAAAACATAAGATTTAAAAGAAATTCCTAAGTATCATCACTGTCTGTAACGAGACGAGCTTTAAAATCTTGTTATTTTTTTATTCTAACAAACACGGCCAACGTGTCTTTTACACCGGGTAACGTCATTCCCGTAACTTGAATACTTACATCAGTCCTAGCGCAGGAGCAGGTCATAGCTGTACATAGGAAGCAGTTGATGAGCAGCATCACGAGGAACATGACACCCAGCGCGATGGCCAGGTACAGCAGCCAGAGCGGTCGCACGCCGCTCTCCGAACAGGCTAACGCTGCGACTGAAATAAAAAAAAATAATGAGAACTTTTTAAATGGTTTCGCTTAGGTGGCTATAACCAGAACTATTTTGGCATACAAGTAAGGGTGTATTTACCCTTATAGCGCCAGAAGGGCTATAGCCCGAAGTGTAAGACCGCGAGGGATGGATTATACGCTCTTATTGTACCTACTGTCTGGATTACTCGTATTAAGTAGATAAGTAGGTAACTAAATTTCAACTAAATTTTATGTTATTAACTGCATGTAAACACAAAATTTTGTAGCAAGTGGCAAGTTTAAACCAGATATAAGAGAGTAGGCGAAATAAAAGCGTATAATCAATTCGCCGTATTTTAGCACAAAACTTCATTTAAAGCGTCAAAATTCACATGAAATTTCGTGCCAAGTTAATTTGAGTTTACAATATGCTTCTCAACTTTGTACACAATAAAAAAAAAAAAACTCAAGCGCATCTCAGGTTTCAACCAAAGCGGCCATCAAAATAAAAAATGGAATACCAGCGCTGTCGTTGGGATCCAGCACGAATATGCCGGTGGAGGCCGTGACGGAGCCCTCCTCGTCCGCCGTCTCCGTGCGACCGTCCGTTGTGCAGTCGATCGGTTGACACGTGCCTTGAAAATAAATGGTATGTCTTGAAAATTTGTTATAAAATTACGGGTTTAAACGGATCAGATCGAAGCAACTGCCGTTGACAATGGACGTATCACATTTCTTATAAGTGAAAGCCACTTTATTTTTGCCGCCCTATGCACCTATAAATGGCCCATCGTAAAATCCAGGCGTGCTTGTGTATTGTTCTGACATAGGTATTGTTAATTTGGCCATTACGTGTCTCGACGCTCTATTGCTGACACGCCTGGATTGGTCAAGTGTTGTGACCGCCCTAGGGTCATCATCAACCGAAGTTTTATTTCAATTCACTATGGGGCTGTCCATTAATTACGTGATAGTTTTTGCCCCCCTTCCCCCTTGGTGATACATATTATATGGTGATATTTATGACTACCCCCCCCCTCCGGTATCATGTGTATTTTTTATTTATAATTTTTTTTGTATTTTCAATGATCACTCGGCTATTTGTGAAGGACCGTTTTTTAAACCAATCTTGAGCGAATGCATAAAAGTTTAACAGACCCTCTAGACAAGTGGCAAGCGATTATCGTTTACGAAAATCACTTGGCGTGTTTATATATGGTATTGACATTGTCGAACGACGATTAGATCACGTGACTTTTCGTTCGACAAAGTCAATCCCATACATAAACACGCCAAGCGATTTATGTAAACGAAAATCGCTTGCCACTTATCTAGGGGGGCAGTACATGATAAGACAAGATTTCAGTGCCCTCCCGAACCTCGCGCCCTAGACCGCAGCCTTATGGTTAATCCAAGCCCTGGATACCTCATACCTACTTTATCTAAATGGCCATCGTTAATATAACCAATTATAATAGATATACCTTTGCATATGCCGATTTCGCACTGGAAGTTGACTTGCGATGAGTCGGGGAAGCGGAACATAGAGGCGATGGCCAGCTCCGCGGCGTTGTTCTCGCTCTTTATGGCAACTGACTGCTGTTGGAGCGGACATCTGTGAAGGTAAAATTATCAGCTATTAATTCCCACGTCTCTAAAACTTCATACATACTCCATGCCGTTTCAGCCTATTTGCAGACGCATTTTTTATAAGAATTAGGGGGAAAGCGACCGAACGGGTAACCTGATGGAAAGCGACTAGAATCGCCCATGTACACTTGTAACAACAGAAACGTTTCAAGTGAGTTATCGGAACCTACGTATCCTACGAGAATAGGAAACGGGAATAACGCTTGCATAAGCTACAACTGATTCAAGTAAACACTTTTTTGTGGCCATAACAGTAAATACTATTTTCATTACCCTCTGTTGTCCAAAAGCTCAACGGTGTTGTTGCGCATGTTGAAAGCGAAGCAGTTCCTCATTCTGATGCCGTGAGTTCCTAAAACAAAATATAAATATTGCATTTATAATTTATTTTGTAAGATATTGACAGTAGTTTTAGGCAAATAAAATGTTAATGTCGTCCAAACACTCACTTCACTCCGTACCAAATTCGCTAAGTGTGGAGGGGCTCTTATTAATTGTAATATTTAGGACTAGAATTTATAATTGAGTTAAAGTGGCGAAAATGCGTCATATTTTACAGCAACATTGTGGTTTTAGAACACTTACCATCAGGTTTGGTGATTTCAGCTCGCAGATTGTAAGGCATGCCGAAAGCGGCATTGAGCACCTTCCGTCCCTCCGAGTTCAACAGGCGGAGTGATACCAGAGATGTTTCATTTCTGGAAGTCATTTAACTACTGATAATACTTTAAAAAAATTTAGGTATGGAAAATTTCAAAGCAGGAATAGGTGTTGCCAGAATAGGGAATATGCACGATTTTTAATTCTCTATATAAATCTATCGTGTTGAAAAACGCTGTAGTCTAATTAGTTTTTTAATGAAATTGTAAAAAAAAAAAAACAAAGTTATTTATATAAGCCTTTAACGTAGTCAATTAGAAAGAAAAGATGATCCGATATTGACTGCTACGTCAAAGTCTGCATACAAAGTTTATACTAAATTACGTTTTGAGAGAATGAGATTGGTAGGAAACTTAAATTGCTACTCATTTCTCAACAGAAATCTAAGTTTTTTTGTCATTCTGTGTATCTTTTAGCCCACTATCATATTAATTAGCATTAAATAAATTTTGTTTTACACGCATATTTCCTCTTGAAGCCATTGTAGGGAGGAGGTTTTTTTAAATGTAAAATACAGTAGGCTTTTAGGAAATGTTATATAGCAGCAATAATAATTATGTTATGCCCAGCCGACAGACAAAAAAAATGACATTGATATCTACCAAATAAAAAAGGTCCGTCGTACATTATTAATATCTTTGAAACAACGATTTTTTATATTATTTTGTATATTAATTAAACAACAACCTTGCATTTCTGAAGCCAGCCTTGCCGCATGTGATCACAAAGATCTTGTCGTCGGCCAACTCGAGCGTTTTGTGCACACGGACGGCGAGAGGCAGCAGGCGTTCGTCTGTTCGCTGAAAACAGAAGAAAATACGTATATGACGATAAGTTTATATTACAAATAATTGTTATTATAATTTCACTATACCATTAACATGTGCAACAGAATGTAGTTGCTTAGTCCAAAACCTAAAGCCCCCAGTTTACTATGGCTCATCATGACCCACTTCATCATCAATCGTGAGCCATTGTTTGTTGTTTTTAAGCTTATCCGTCGTCCGCTTTCATACACCTTCATCCCATCTACACAGTGGCGACGGCTCGAAGTGGGCCACTATAGCCATTACATTTGGTTCTATTTCTCCGTAAGATAGTTCTGTGTCAGCTGAGGCAAATACTATCAAGTAAACAATTAATCTCACATTATTCCTGAAGACCCCGCAGTAGTTTGGTGTGCCGGGTGCAGCGATGAGGCTGATTTCGAAGCTGACAGACTCCGTGCCGTTGCCTAGCGCCATGCATGCCGGAGTTCTGCAACACAAACATCATCATAAATATTACCATCAATACAAGTCTATAAAGGCTCATTTAAAGTGTTTTTGAAGTTTCGAAGGCGTAGATTCGCGATTCGAAGCATGCTTGCTGCGGTACCTATTCCTGATTCGTGAGTTTATTTGAAGTCGGTCTTCTGTTTCGTTCAATTGTGCCGTCGTTGTAATTATTGATATTTAACCATCTAAAATAGCGCTAAGACAATTTCATTATCTTTTTTCTGAGATGGTAAATGAAAATAGCTACTTTTAAATCGAATTATATAGGTATTCTAAACCAGAACCATACAGTGAACGTCATTAGTCGTGTAATCTATACAGAAAACCCATACCAGTAAGGCAAAAAACAGTTACGTGAAATGGAGTAATTGTAATTCCAGTACGCGGTTACACACTTCCTAGTTCCTCAAACGTGTTTCACTAACAGTTCGGCAAACTCAATTTTACAACTGCCTCGTTCTACCGAGAAATAAACTGTACCTCCTTCATAAGTCTAGGTTTGATCTAATTGGATATTAAGATGATTTAATGCATCATTAGAAGTTGGATTTAGTAGGTTTATTAACCTTGGTAAAAAGGTCAAAGGACCGTTTCACCGCTAACAGACAGTCTATCCACAAATTTATTTGACAGATGTTGTATGGAGAACCTGTTAAAAAGTTGTGGATAGCCTAATAGAAACTTTATCAGTAAGCGGCAAAACAGGCCCTGAGACCGTTTGTCCACCACCACCGGCAACCGAGAACGAGTTTATTTCGGCCAGATAAAATGCCACTGTATGATATAGGTGACAGGGTTTCACTTCCTCTACCCCTTTAATGACGGCGACGATATTGACGATAGAGCAATGTCGCTAAAAAATTAAACCTATAGCCAAGATCATAAAGTTGCATTTTATCGGGCCGAAATAATCTCGATCTCGGTTGACGCTGTTAGTGGACAAACGACGTAGGTCAAATACATTACTCGATAACCGAAAGCTACTACTCTTGACAGTTTTGATGGCAAAGTAAAGCTTCCCTCACTGTCGAGGAGGCTTTATGATCAGAAAATTACGTCCCTGTGTGGTTGCGATATATTTTTTCAGTAGGTACATTTTGTGTTTCGCGGTTGTGTACCTCGCGTATCCCGTGTCTCTGCCTAAAGCGGAAAGTAGGAACACCCGTTGGGTTTTTAGTGGGTATGCCTGGTGTGGCCTCCGTGGGAGTCCCACATGCCTTGGTAGCCGTCCCCGAGCTGCCAGGGATGCGTAAATGCATTTTCCCTACGGTAAAAAAAGGTAAATTTTGTATTAGGAGTGTCATGGAATGTTACACAACGCGATAATAACACCGCAACAGTAATAGAACCGATGTTTTAATTCCATTGTCGCGTTTCTACACCGATGTGTGCAGGGAATCTCCGGGACTTTTGTGAAAAAAATAGCGATAAAAAAGCAATTAGCAATAGCGATAGCGATGAACTCGTTAAATTGCTAAACTTTAAAGGAACTATATTTTCTATAAAATTTGCTGAATCGTTGAAATTGCTGTCAAAATCCACACGAAAGGGACTTTGCGACTATATTGCTTGATTTTTTTTGTTGTTACATTAAACGAATTTGCGATTTTGGAATTATTATATGCTAAATTATTGCGCAATTATTGCTATCCCGACTCACATGATAGCCATGATAACGCATAACGCGCGTATGTGGGAGGCCCTAAGGATAAAATCTTACCTAAACTCCCTAGCATGCGCGACTCCGTGGAAGGGCTGGCTGAAGTTGATCCGGATGGACATGATGTCGGTCTTGCATGTCGCCGTCACTACCGGGGAGAAGTCCCCACTGCTCTCCGTGTTCTGGAACAAAATTGTACAGACTTTGACAAGGTTGCAAACGTAAAAGGACGCTGTTAAGCATTTGTGTGTTATCCAACAAAAAATCAGAAACGATGAATTAAGTATTATTCGTTAAGATCTAAAGAATAATACTGCATTCTTAACTTTAAATCAGATTTTTTGTTGGATAACACACAAATGTGTCCTGCCCCCACATCTCTCGTATGCCCGGACAGATGGGCGTGTCTAGTTACGCGACGAACTAGACGCAGTAGATAAAGAGAAAGAGACATGTAGAAGGAAAGAGGGGAGGCCTTTGCCCAGCATGCCCAGCAGTGGGACATCAACGGCTGTTAATAATAAATAAAAAACACACAAATGCTTAACAGCATCCAAAAAACTAAGTACCTATATGTTATGTACTTTTACAAACTGGTTGATATGTAGGTGTAATACAAACTTTTTCTCTCAAGCTTATAGTTAAGGAGTTAAATACTCCTCTAACTAAAAATCAGTAGCTTTGGGAATTGGAAATATCATTGTGGTCGGTATTTAAGTTTGTCTAAACATGGTCTAAGCTGAAAAGTGTAAAAATGGTGTAAGTGCATCCTGCGCAGATGGATCACAAATAATCATTCTAATTTATGAATTAACTGGTATAGCTTGACCACAAGCACTATACCGCGCCTTGGGTATGAGCGAGGCGCGGCGAGGGAGAGTTACTATGGTTACCGGCCGCGCTACTCTCTCCGTCAACGCTGACGGCGGTAGTACAA
>JAOTAV010066148.1:0-14105 GCA_026546445.1 Cyclargus thomasi | reverse complement strand
AATCCATCGTTTAGAGTTATAAAAAAACTATAATCTATTTTCGATTCAATCACAGACTTCAATTTGGCATAATGGTATCGTTACCAGGCTATTCAATTTCATTTAAAAAAAAATCAAACTTCAACCATAGACAAAGGAGTCTTTCATGAATGTATGATGTATGATTATCGTGTCATGTCAAAATATTGTAGTGAGCGTAGCGTTTTATTTATTAAAAATATGCAAAATTAAAGTATGTTTTAAAATTATATTGGTATTCCACGCTCCTCCTCCATATAAACTACAATTGGGAGAAATTTCATGATTTTAATCTACCCGTCTTTCGTAAAAATTGGTAGAAAGTTTTCCGCTCGCGTATTAATATATAGATACTTGTTGCCGTGCATTTTTTTGACATTCGACAGTAAACGCGTTTCGCGTTTACTATAATTTTATATGGGATTTGTACATGTGACTGTGAGCATCGCTAGGTGGCGCTGTACAAATCGATCACGATCGAATGTCAAAAAAAGTAAACTCACACTCGACACTCTGTACTACGTGCGACGATGGGAGCTGTTACATGGCGCGGCGACCGTCCCACGACCGGGTGTTGACCGTGCTTAAGTAATTGGTACTCTCTGTAATGTATAGACTTTTATAGACGATTATATCTTCTGTATAAGTCTATATATTTATATGTATAAAATACAGAAATTTACATTAAAATGCAGTATTCAAGTTTTACCATAAATTTTATCTCCCATCACATATAACATTCTTCTTGAAATAATTCTGAACTCGTAATTTTGTAGTCAGGTAATAAAATAAATTAACAAATTGTAGCGGACGGCTTCTGATGGTATTAATAAAATTGAAACCGGATTTTGCATAACAATATTGTATTCAAATGAAGCTGATCTGCATTTAACCAGTATTTAAATTGGTTATATAAAACGCTGTCTATGAATATTTATGAAATCGAGCTTAAGTTGTGTCACAACGATTTGGGTGGTTGGTCTGGTAGCCCGACTGCGCCAGAAGGAGGGTTTTTTCACACTCTGCAGCCTAAACGGCTTGATGGATTTTGGTTTGAGAGGTGTCGTTTGATTCGTACTTATTGTGAGTGTGACACTGGATGTATAGAAAAAAAACAAATGTCAGATTTTTGGCGCCAAATTCGAATATTACATTATTTAAATGGGTTCCTGCGGTCGGGTTTTTTGTTTTTAGACATTTAGCTTCATTAAACTTTGAAGTACTTATACTCTTCCTGTGCTGGGCAAAAGCATGTCTCCAAATTCCTATCCCCCCGATTCAAACTAAAAGTTGGCCAGTCTGGCTCGTTTTTATTTAGCTCAGTTTTTTTTTTAGTTTATTGCAGATACCAACAAAAAACGTAGGTATCAATAATAATTATAAATCATTTGGATTTTAGTCTCCGACAAAGGCTAGCTTACAAATGCTTGTATTATCCACAAAATTCAGTTTTGGTAAATGAGTTTAACTTTAATCTCAGACAAAATAATGATTTTGCGTCAAAATATTATCTTAGCACAAAAAATATTTTTGTTGTAAATTGCGTCTTAGGTATTTGGATATTCTTAACTGTTCATGGACTGTAAATCTTTTATTGCAGTAAAATTGGCATCAATGAGGTTAAAAAACAGTATGTAATAGAACACAAATGGAAAGTTTTCAAAACTTGTAAGCGCAAAAGAAAATTTGATATATTTCACGATAGAAGTCATGTTATTATAAAAATTGCGTATATTTACAAACAAAGAATTAGGGAGTATACGCACAGCCTATTCGAGCGTTTTTTTTTATATATTGGAATATTTCAGATGTAGAAATGTAGGTGAAGATAAGAAATGGCACAGAAACACATTTCTCCTGTCGGTTTTGAAATGTCGTAGAAACCGAAATAGCAAGGGCATTAAAACCAGAATCAAGGTCGGCGCGGCGCGCGCACTATGTGGTGTGGCTGAACACTTGCAAACATTATTGGCAAATGCACAAAAACACGCTCAGTCTGAACAGTTGTTGGTGTTTTTAAAGTTTCCTTAGTCATTATGTTTTTAGAAAAATGCGTTATGATTCGTATGTCCTTCTTAATTAGGCGTCTTCCTCCCCTCCCCTCCTCTTATCTTGTTCAACTTGTCTACGACAAACTTTAGCAACATGGTTCTACTACATGACGACCGCAACTCCGTTGCGCCAAAATTCGTTTATAGCGGGGAGACTGTTCACTTAAACTGATAAAATAATATATATATCCACAGCCGAATATATAACCTTCTCGTTTTTGGAAGTCGGTTAAAAAGTATCCTATGTCCTTCCAAGTGTCCCTTGCTCCGTTACAAATTTCAGCAAAATCGTTTCTGTAGTTTGAGCGTCAGGTAATACACAAATATACTTTCCCGTTAAAACTAAAGATGTCTCTTCTTGCAGGTTGTCTAACATGCGTCCAAGTCCTGAACATCATGGTGCTGCTGGGCTTCATGCTCAACTACTCCCTCCGCGTGAACCTCACTATTGCCATCGTCGAGATGGTGTTCAAAGACACCAACACCACCACAGACGTACTGCACCCACATAACGTCACAGAGGTAGGTATATAAATGAGGGTGATGACGTAGTTTTAGAGGACAAGAGGACGTCTCGGCTTTGTTTCCCCTTGCTAGGTCTTGTGATAGTTTAGTGCTTGTTAAAGAGTATTTAGAAAAGACCAACAAAGCAGGGCCTATAGTGTTAACGTCTCATAAGGAAACATTGTTCACAAATCCTCCGAATTCTTTTAGTGGATTTCCTGGTTTAAAACTCGCCAGGTAGTCTCAACCACAGCTTTTGACATCACCAAAATAAAGAATACGATGCCAATACTCCTAACAAGGTTAACGTCTCCGAATGACAAGGGATCCTGTATACAGGTTTTGAGCTCCATCGCTTAGAATTATATTAAAATGTTCTCTGTAAAATTCGAATCGAGTTGATTGAGTTGATTATTAAATGAGAATTTTTATGGTTTTAGAATAAGTCTCGATGGGGATATTCATCTGTTTCTTATAATAGGCTTTGGGCATCGATTTCGTTTTCCTTTCCTTTGTGTCCAAATGTCTTGCACCTCGCTAGTGCTAAAGATTGACTGTTATGGTATTATATGTATATGCTATAATATATTCTCGCCGAGACACAGCGAGAATGCCCGAGTGCGAGTCTGTAACTGGTGCACGGAGTACTCGAGACACAGCGAGAGTGTACAGACAGAACGAAGACGCAAAGCGATCTCCACTGAATAAAATTAAATAAAGTGCTGTATTAATAGTCGTGATGTCATGTCTGTGTTCAACTTCACCGATTAGGTGGCAACTATAATTGATATTATATTTTGTCTGCAATCTACCACTTCAAAACTTCATCAATTTCTTTAGTAAGCTAATAAAGGATCCTATCTATGACGCGTTCTCAAATGTTTTACTCGGGATGAAAACATTTCTGAGATAGGTCACCGGCAAATGGCATAACAGGAATAATTTTAATTTAACGAATTCATATTCATATAAGGCAATTACCATATCGACTGCATGAAATAGAAGTAGTCCTCTATGATATTTAATATGTTCGGACTGTAAGTTACTAGTTTAGCAAAATGAGTCATCCTCTTTGAAATTCTTTGCATCGCTTTGGGATCGTAAATCTTACAAATGTAGTTGTCCACAGTAAGTTTTTTATTCCTCCGAAGAAAAACGACTTTCGCGAATGTTCTAAAGTTGATTTTTTTTTTCGTTCTCCACGATGTCTATGACGCCGCGATTCTAATTTGGTATTTTGGCTGTGCGAACGTTCAATGGACTTAGTATGGATATGTTGTAATAGACGTGAAGGCCAAGTGCGTAGAATATATTACCAGCCAGACGTTACAATGTATGTGCCGATAAAAAACTGGGTTTCCCTACAATGGCAGAATAATTTGTATCATCAATTAATATATTACAGTCTTATTACTATCTGATGTAGATATACTGTTAATTAATATTCATACTAATGTTATTACTATTATTATTTTATGATATTTAGGGGACAAGCGAGCAGACGGCTTACCTGATGGAAAGCAATAGGGAGATTAGGGAAGTTGGGCCATCGGTAAACTCACTCGCTGAACGAAACACAGCACAACGCGGTTTCACGCCAGTTTTTCCTTGATGTATTATTGCAAAAGTGTCTGTCTGTTACATCTTCACGCCTAAACCGCTGAAACCATTTTGGTTAATTTTTTCATGGACATATATAGGATATAATATATATAGGATACAACTAATTTCGGAAAAATGTACACTTCCCGCGCGGTAAATGAATTTTCTCGTAACGGAGTTGCCGGCATCAGCTACTGGTCAATATTTTTACTCATCTTATTTTCGTTGCGATATTTCGTGCCTCATCTAATGTAACGATTTCTTTTGCAGCACCCAGAAACCATCCAGCAGACGAGATACGCATGGGACACGAAGCAGACAAACAATTTGCTGGGGTGCTTCTTTTTCGGATACATAATGACGGAGGTGCCGGGTGGGCGACTCGCTGAAGTCATAGGGGCTAGGTGAGTTCTCCTTGAAAGAGAGCCAGTTGACAGACCTACGTCATTTGGTTGGAATATGTCAATTCGATGTATCGGAATGAGTCGTGATCTGGCGGCTGAGTTTGACATAAATCGACCAAAATACACACATTTTTCTACAAGTTGAAGAAGAAAAAGCTAAAGCTATAGGGAAAATAATAACGAAATTGTATCGTCAGTTTCACAAAAAAAAAATAACCCTTTTACTAACAAACCTCGCGTATTTCTGAGAACCAGATGAGCAGTTGCTGGTCAACGAAAAATTTAAAGGTTTTTTAAGGTGTGGTAAAAAACGAAAAAAATAAAAATTCAAAGAATAATTAAAAAATGGACGTAAGTAACAGCTGAAGGTTCGATTATTTAAGGCTACCAGTTATGAAGCATGCATAGTTCATACTGTCATCTGAAATAACGAAACACCTAAAATCTAAAACTGGTTTGGAATATAGGATTCAACGAAAGTTAGATAAGGTAAAGAATTCCTCAATTACACCTACCTATTGGAAGGAATTAAAATGAATAGTCCAAATTAATTAATTAATGAACTAGACTGACAATTGCCAACAATAATCGGGCAGGTAATACAAATGCAAATGTACAAGTCGGACACATTTTCGTCTTTAATTAAAATTATATCGTAAAAAAAAACCTTGGGCTACACTATTCGGTGATTAACCTTTTTTTATAAGAAGCCTTCATTTGAAGTTCGATAAAACTGATGAGTAATATTTCTACAGGCTATATCGTTAAAATTGAAACTAATGGAATGAAAATGTGGGTTAAGGATCATATGGACTGGATTAAATTGCTATTTCGCAATATGAGAGATGCCGATTGTAGTCTTGTATCGGCAACTTGAAATTCTTATGGCGGGTGTACACTCTCACCGAGACACAGCGAGACCACCCGAGTGCGAGAGTGTAAACGGATGCACTCCCCTTGTGTCGCCTGGGGAGAAAGTCTAGTCACGAACCTCTCGCCCGGGAGCTCTCGACGAAAGTGTACAGTCGGCAATATAGGACTAGAGTGGACTATAGCTCTAATTTCTGTCGTAATTTAAAAAAAAAAAATAGGATACTGGGACATTTAGATGCAAATTGCCTTCACCTCTTTCAGTATCTGACGATAGGACATATTTAATGTGATGGCCTATTAGGTTGCACGCAGAACTTTCGAGAATTCAATCCATCAGACAATAGAAGGGTCGCGAAGTCAACGAGATCCAATGTGCGACCTACAGACCGTCAATTAATATAAAAACGACCATTAGGAGCACGGTTAACAATGCTTATTATACTTGACAGTCCTTTAATCTCAATAACTGTGGTCTCCAAGATATTATCCGGAAATGATGAAGTCATAGTTACATCCGTACGTCCATACTAACATTATAAGTGTGAAAGTGTGTCTGTTTCTTTGTTTGTTTGTCCTTCCTCCACGCCTTAACGAAACAACCCTGGTCGAAAGAATGAATAGTAACATAATAAGCTGCTTTGGACTAAAAAATATCAATGAAAAAAAGTTCTTTTTAAATTTCGGGTCATCGTCTTCCTTCAGTTTCTTTTTTCGATGTCAAAGTCATGCCTTGTCAATTTGTCTTCTCGATAATCTCCAAACCCGTTACAGCCAGCTCAAAATCATTTCGTCTCGCATTTTTTATTGCACTTTGTTTTGTTTCACTTGACTGAAACTTGTTATCGCGACTGGTTTCCGAGTAAGCGTGTGAGTAATGTAGGCCGGATTGTGGATGTCTAACATAGACCTTGTTACCGGTTTAACGATAATTGCTAATCGTTCATCGGCCACTTTTTACCGGTTTAGATTAATGATAGCGAGCCGTCTGTCATTACTGTCACTTTCATGTTACGGTTAATGAGAAAGTTAATGGTTGCTATTACTTGGATGTGATTGTTTGAGAGGTTATAGCTAAGAGGTTTAATGTTTATTTATATATATCTTGGAATGAATTTGTTGCTCGTTTAATATTGGTGAGAAGTTTATCGGTTTTTTCTTTATTAATTCAGACGACGATGATGTGAGTCAAAGTAAATATTGATTAAAGGAAATCTCCATTTGTGAATATTATATAAATTACTCATTTAACCTCGTTTTAGCAGATATTGAAGTAGACTCAATGATTGCTCTATTTAATGAATCAGCAATGTAAATAATAATTGTTGATTCACTATAATTTGTATCAGCTTTTTATGTTGTTACTAACTGGGTATAATAACTTCTAATTTTTACTGCCGGATGTATGTCGATGCCAGTTTTCATTTGGCGTCAAAATATTGATGTAGCCTTTCTGAGGATTGTGATTTACGTATACAAAAGCTAATTATGTGTTTACTATAATAAACTACATTGACTACCAGAATTATTTTATCATTGGTCCCAGAAAAGTTGGATCTTGTCCAAGTAATGTTAAAAACAATACAAGCATTTGTAAGGAATTTGTTTATTTATCGAAATCGCATAGATTTCATACAGCTTTAACAAAAAGCTATTTAGTTTGTGGGACGTTAACCTGAATTACTACGCAACAGTCCTCGACGCCCATGGGTCATTTGACAACAACTTCGTAACACGGTCCATATAAAGTGTGTTTTACTATGGTATTGATTTATAGCTATACTTGATGATGACCGCAACTTCGTTGTATCTCCATATAAAATTTCAGCAATTTCGGTTTGGACGATTTGGGCGTTTAAAGATAACATATAGACAGACATTGAGCAATTATAATATTTGTAAATAAAGTAAGGTGTGTTTTAATTAATGATATTAAACTCTTCAATTTGGATAACTTCAAAAACAATGAATATGATAAAGTGATCCGAAATATTTCCTTCCATAAATATTCTTGCATTTCCCATATAATATGTTGCTAATCGCTTGCCCTTACTACAGGTCTGAAGCGCATTTGACGCATCTCCCATAAAAATATTATTTTGACCCAAACGCAAATGAAATTGAAAAATAATGCCTATCCACAAGTGTTCTGATTATTTGTCTCCGGTTTTCGAAGGTAATTTAATTAGACCTTCTTGACTGCTTGTTTAGTATCATTTTATTATTGTATGCCACGTGGCGCCACTTGACAATCCGAGTGATTCCGGCGTTGCCAAATTGTTTTCATTTTTATTGCCTTGATCTGATTTTGATTGTAAGGTTACTTGTATATTATGTACTCTTAATAAGTTGCTGCTTTTAAATCAATACTAAAAAACTGTCCAATTATGACTGCACCGGATAATAAATCAGCTTTAGGCACAGCAGAATTGCAACAACAAATAAAATGCTTACAGAAATTAGGAGCAAAGTGATTAATTTCATTTATTACGCTTTGTCAATTTCTCCTAAGAAAAAAACCTTTTTTTTTGGTGGCAAAGCTTACGCTAGTGAATTCCGCGCGGAGAGTCTTGCCTAAGAATTTCACTAATTTTTGCGATGGTTTCAACTGTTCTTCCCTTCCAGGCGAGTCTTCGGCTACAGCACCCTCATCGCGAGTGTCCTCACACTCTTGTCCCCTGCCGCAGCCGCCGCTGGTTACTACTGGTTGATCGCTCTCCGAGTGGCCCTGGGTTTCCTGCTGGGAGCTACATGGCCAGCGATACTGCCCATGGCGTCCAAGTGGATTCCGCCGATGGATAGGTCCAAGTTCATGTCCAATATGATGGGTAAGTAGGACCTAGAAACTTTACGTTGTTCTGACACTTTTAAAGAATCAGTTATGATTTCAAAGGCTCGACTGTTACATTTTCGTTTGTATATTTGCTGAGCTGAGCTATAGTAGACAATTTTTGATCAGGAAAAAAGAATAGATTCTATTTCTTCTAAATAATATGCGATCATCAGATCCGTGGTAAAATTACCCGAAGCCGACAAATTCCGTTGTCATAAGATGTCAATTTTAGATCTAAGTTCACCAATAACAAAATACTAAGGGCCTTAAGTTTCTGTTAGGCTGTCTACAACTATTTGACAGACTCTCCATACATCGTCTGTCAAATAAAGTTGTGGATAGACTAACGTAACGTGACGTATGCGATGAAACAGTCTTCAGACGAATAAATTGCTCACTACTAGTATGCTTATGAATTCTTATTGCTTTTTATGATGTCAGTATCCTTATGTGCTCGCGTTGTCTGTATGTTATGCAGACAATATATTGTATTTATTATTTTCACAAGGATGTTGACCGCAGTAAAATTCCTGTTAGACAATGAACAATAGAATATTTATCCGTTAAGTGATATGAAGCGGTCGTTAATTCAATATTTTATAGCAAGAATTTCAATAAAATAACAATGATGAATATTATGGCTGTGCTGCGGTTTTGCTATCTGTACATTATTTTCTATTACCTCGTTACTTTGAGGAGTGTCTGGATCATATTGTGGTGCCTTGATTCTTTCAGAAGGCCTAAAAGGGTCAAATAACAATATTGCAAATAACAATATAATAAAGAATAGGACAATTCTTATTATATTAAATAATTTCATACATTTTGTTAAAAAATCGAATAAATTTTGATAAAATAGTTACTCCAAAATAAATTTCATTTGATTTGAAGTTACTATTTATTAAAACTATTCAATTTGTAACAAAATATATTAAAGTGAAATGCAGAGCTATTTCTTTGCAATATTACTATTGATCGCAATATCTTTTTAGGCCCGCAGTGCCTCAAGTTTTTTTCTTACTTTTGTTTCTGCTACTGGTAACTAGTTAATAAATTGTTTTCATTAGCGAACTAAAAGCGAACAATTCGCCAGAATTGTTAAAAAAATAACTATAAAGAACCAATATATCAAAACGGGTTTTCGAAGGTGGCCGCCACCGTCGTGGATAGCTTAGAAAAAGATGGCTTGATCAGCTGAAGGCATACCAATGGCGTTGTCACTTTCGTGCAGATTGTTTCCATATAACAAATTTCTTTATTCAAATCACTTCGCCAATGGATTGAAGTACTTTGCAGACTTATTTCATCGAGTCAATTCACTAAATGGCAGAGGTCATTTCTAAAACAAGTCGAGGCAAACAAGACATATGACAATTACAAATGATTAGCATCTGTTAAGCAATTGTTGTTTTTAATTCATGAGATGATGACTTGGTCAATTAGTTTGAGACTTCTTTCCTTGACCACACATGCTCGTTACATAATGGTCGTCTACTTCCTTGTTATTATCTGGCCTGGGTATGTGAATTTTCAAGTAGGATTTACGCGCAAACGTGAATATTGCAAAGGAATTGCTCTGCAATTAAAGTTATTTTTTGTGAAGAAATCGAATAGTTTTGATAAAATAGTTACTTCAAATTCAATTTTAAATAATTGTGAAATTACTCTTTTGTAAAATTGATAGCTATTTGCAATTAAAAATGAAAAAATGAATTGCATTTAGCCAAATTACTAAGTGACCATTTTTTTACCCCTCTGTAGTGTTCGCCAGTATAGTGTGCTGTCGCTTTGTATTTATGGACGATAAATTAGTGATGTCATAATTTTATTGGCATATAGTTGTTTTGTTTACCCCGATTTTCACCCCAAATATTGTCTGTTGTTAGACCTTGACTGTGTTTAAAACGATCTTTTTAATGAGTTAAAATTTTCTGCTAAATATGTTATCTAATATCTATAAAATTTTCTGTTAAATATGTTCTTTAATATCTATGTTTTAGAAACTGCATATTTCGTAGTTTTAAAAGATGCCGATAGTTTCAAACCATGTTTGCGGTTAGCCACAGTGCTTATTGATAAGACTAGGTATTTTTTTGCGCAACGGCCACGTTAAAAAGAAGTTATGACTGATACACACTTATCGCGCTTCTTATCATTGGCAGACTTATTAACGCTAAAAGCTCCCGGATTTTATCTATTCCTTATCAAATCTCTTCCTGGTTTTATGGCTTACAAGCTTTTATAGCTTATGGTTATAGAATCAGTAGTCACCAATTATAACAAACTTTTTGAAATAAGTCAACTGTAATTTTTATAATGAGAACGCAATGCTACCTTTAATATGAAACTTATCCTTTTTTCGATAAGCACATTCCTGAATCCGCGTTCCGAGAAACGACGCGCGACGTGAGTTAACGCTTACGAGACGTTCCAATTTTAAACGGCTCGCATTGTCGTTGTTTTGTTGCACTGGCGCTAGCGGGGGCGCGCGCAGGCGTGGTCGCTGACGTCACAGCGATAACGCGCGCTGATTGGCCGCGCGCTCGTACGCAACCTTGCGCAATGGTTGCTATGCGCCATGTTTCAATTTGCAAGTTCTTTAGGCGCGTACGCATTGCAAGGTTGAGTTTTTTCAGTTCGATTTTCAAATGACGTCGCATTATCCGTTTGTCTTGTACACGCAAATGGTTTCGTGTATTGCTTACAGCTGTTTAATCAAACGATATTCTTTCTAAAGTGGTATGATCATCGGCATGTCGTTACTAGGAATTTCCGAACGATTTCACTCGACACGTGTTTCAAGTTCATATTCTCTACGTCACCCACCACAGTATGTGATAGTAGGCGTTTCTCGATGTATACCAAGGTTAGTTTTAACCAGCACGTACCGTTATGCTTATATTACTTTTACTGGTCGTCTATTTATGAGGTCAAGCTCTTCTACAAGCAAGCTGTCTTGCAATCTATTCACAAGTGTTCTGCCCCATTTTTGGAACATATAGGTGTCAACCGTAACACTCTGAAACCAGTTAGTGTTTATATCCAATGGTTAAAGATGTCAGAATCCAAGTCGCCACTTTTTCTGTCCATGGTGACGCCAATTGCTAGAAATCAGTCTACTAGATTTCATGTAAATTTATTACTAAAATTAAAGAGACACCTAAAGGAAAAACCCCATTTTTGACAGACGAGGACCGTTAAACTAATGGAAACGTTGGTATCAGCTAAGTCATGATAGTTATCAAAGTCTCCAAGTCTAGGTCGATAGGAAACTTACAAAGGTCCAGGCAGTGCTCCCGATAACGGATAATGAACTGACACGTCTCTGACGGCAAACAACACACCCACTCATGTTTGTGGAAAACAACGGTATTATTGAGTGACGTATGCTTTCGATATTCTTCTATATTGTACATAGAGAGCTGCTTGCCATGATCAACGTGAAGGGAATTTCTACAGCCGAGACGTAGCGGCAGATTAGCATGGAAATCTGCCCCAAAAATCTGTCAGTTTTTCTATTCTTTAGTATTTTTTTGATGGATTAAGTCTGCTGGCAACATCGCTTTTGGAGCATTTTAATAGGCTAAGTTTAGAAACTTTTTGATTTTTGTCTCATGGAGTAATGTCTTTAGTCTCATGCTCGCTAAAATGTTTCACTTGGTGAACCTAATAGCAGCAATGCCTCATGTGTGTACCTGTTTCTGCCAATAACTACCATGTACTCTATACTCCTAACCTTACCAGAGACTTTAAGCGATCCGCTTCCTCGTTCTATGTTTGCCGAGCTGTCTTAAAGATGGCGTTATGATTAATATTTTTTAGATTATATAACTAAATGGGGGTCAGAACTCAGAATCGCATGATGTTTTGCTTTAGTTATGCGATAATCCCACGTCACAGCGTGAGTGTGCACTGTTTTATCAGGCGTTATCTATTATATGCTAATACGCAAGCTAATGCGTTGCATTATGTTGATAAAGATATAATAACATGACGCATACACCAGAGTAACCTGTACGTCTAAAACCCGGCCGTGCGTTATACGAATTTCTGATTATAAAAATTTGGATGCCATTCAGAAACATAAATGACGGAAAGCCTGCGGCGTCAACAACAAATTACATGAACAAAGTGCGTTCTGAAGGGGCGTCCGAATTTTTCTGATCACAAATTCGAATGATGCGCCGCCGGACTGAAACGGCGGAACAAATTTTGAATCTAATGGTAGAATCCCTAATGGCTCTTATATCTTCCACATGTGGCGTAAGGGCCAGCGGAAGGATCTTTGTACTGAGATAAAATATTGAGCAATAGCTTTCCGATAGTCCAGGGTCAGTTGAGGTTGGGCGTGTGGTCTTACACGTGACTTCATACGAAATAGTGTCAATTGATTGTGTCTTGTAATTTTAATTCTAGGAATTGATTTTTAATAGAAGTTAATTTTTTAGTAGAAATTAATTAGTAGGAATAAAAATTCATTTTAAACAAAAAAAATATAACGACTTCCACAGCAAAAACAATGTATAGACGAACTGAAAAGTAAGCAATTATTCTTATTCCCTGTTAGTGTCTTATGAGGATTGGCCTGAGCCTCAACCGTAATCAATCTTCATAATTTTGAAGTGGGCACCAGACCGACTCTTTTTTTAAAAAAATATTTCAATTACGAAAAAATCTAACATTCTTCAAATGTGAGTCACCTGCTTCTTCCACTTACGTCTTTATTTATGATCGATTTCTAACACAGGGCGATCTGTAGTATTTATTACCATTCGTTGTCTCAATGCATTACAGCTTTCCGGTGTATCCGAATAATTATTCCGCAAGTGTCCACTTCCTTTTAAAGTGTTTATCGCGTCCTCTGAATAAATAAAATTGTCACTCCTGGCTTTGAATAAATTGACGATGTCAAGGGAGCAATTTGCACTTATCCTCAGAAAGCAGGTCGGAGGAAAACCTTTGTCGGTCGCCTTGACTCGCGAATTTTCCTAAATATGTGTAACCTTTGCCAATGCCAACCTTTAATTACATATTGAATATTAATTTCGAGTTTATATAAGGAAGAAATGTAATTGGTTTTCCCGATGGCGCCTGACCGAAGGTCAAGTTTTGGCCATAGACGGGGAAAATTTTCGCATCCGCATTTGCCGGAAGTCGAGAGCGAAAGTTCGTATTAATTTTTTTATGAAATTAGGGAGCAAGCGAACTAACGGATCACTAGAAAGCGTAATAGAGCTGTTGAATAACAGTTTTCTGTGAGACCGTGGTATGTCTCAGGTCTTGCCGACCCGTTAGTGCCTAAGTATGAACCTCCCACGGCATATTTTTCTTTTAGTCGAACCTAATTTTAGGTCTTTTGACCGCCGACGTGATTTTGGCTGACACTGCTTCAAACACTCGTAATGGACGGCTACTACTATCCAGTTCAGTGATCTGGATCTTGAATTACTGAAAGCAATTCAGTGCCCGCTTGCAATTTTCCAGTTGTAACTAGTACTGGATTGGATCATTCCACTGAAATGTTTTAAATGAGCCATTAAATTGCTAAAATAAATTAACGTTCTAAAACTACACATAACTACAATCTGTCTACAAAAAAGGCACGATAACATTGTTGCTAATTACATAATAATACGATACAATCATTACTTTCAAATAAAACTATGTAAAATGTAATCTGAAAGTTGACTGGGGTTTAAACACTTAAATAGCATCTTTTAATATTAGGAGTTGAAAAATAACATTACAGTTTCTTTATAAACTGGCAAATGTTGTTATGAGAGATGGTTTTCGTCTTCTTTCTTACGCAAAACTCGTACGTAT